>JARQST010000041.1:343665-360939 GCA_030142225.1 Pachycephus smyrnensis | reverse complement strand
TCCGAATGGTACGTATATTTCCTTTTTTTAATTATAACAATCAAGTGGATACTCACACGCTTCTCGTGTCGGTTCACCAAATATTTTCACGTCCTTGTAACGCGATCCCGCGACCACATGGTTACCAGACTAGAACGATCCGTTCATTTTCTATACTTTAGCTGCAGCTATGCGTGCAGCAACGTGGATGCAGGTAACACGATTACCTTGAACTTTGACCCTGACGACACGATTATTCCATATACGCCTGCTGAAACCCAATAGGATACCCGACTTTCCTGTACAATAAAGTTCCTCGATTGTTCAACATCCGCAATGAGAGCCTCTGTAAAAGATGAAGAAAAAAACATTTGGAATCACTTTTCGATTAAATTAACTTTCATTGCTTACTTTCGAGATGAACAATCGCTTCGAATTAACGACAGACATTCCCTTCGATAAATTGATAATCGAGTGAAAGGTAAATTTAAAAAAAAAAGTAACAAAAATATCTTACACACAAAGAGCCTTGTAAGGGTCTCCTAACAGTTGTCGTAGATTTAATTATTTGCGTACGATCGATTACGAATATAAAGGCGGGTTTCAATTAGAATCTACAGTACTGTCAGAAAGAAGGAAACTCGTTGCTTGATTTTTCTTACAACAATGCCTGTCTGTCTCGATAATTATATAAGACTATATATTAAAGGAAATAAAAAAAAATACACTGTTCTATGCCGTATATAACTATACGGTATTACAAGCAGGTAGAATAATAACTATAAGAAATAAGTTATCCAGGAGATACTATAGCATCCTACTAGTAGGCGGATTATTATAGGCGTATACGTTATAGGTACAGTGCCTATAGCGATAACAGGTTTTGCAAGGATAATTGCACAAAAAATTCGCGAACGCATTCGCCAAGCTTACCGTTACGCGTGGGTGGTACAATGCTCAGAAGAATTTACCCTTATTAATAGGTTTACGACAAGTCCAGTTATTCATAGCTTTGTGCTTCGTAAAATTGTACGTATATGACTCTCCCTACGTGTCCGAGGGGTGCGCAATGTTGTTTCAGTAAGGCGACCCTTTTCGCTGAACAGGCTCTTTTAAATACACGCGTTACAAGGCAGAAGGGTAAAGGGTTTTTGTCATCGGTTCCAGGAAGATAAAAGAAAGAAAAAACAGAAACTGTATACCCTTGAAAAAGTTTGTCCATGATATTTCTTTGGATCAAAAAACGTAGCTTCTGTCTAATGTCACGGTAATGGAGTCTGTGTCATTTCTTTTTTACAGTTATATATTTTATTGTTACATACTAATATGTGTCGTACAATCCTAACGCGTTGAATAGAATGTTTTACTGCTTGGAAGCAAATTGGAAATTGCCCACGTACTTCTGCGGATTAACGTCGCATCGTCGTTACATAATAATCCTGTAATCCTACTGCTAGGTGTCATAAAACTGCAAAAGCCTGAACTGGAACGTTCGCTAAACTCACTCTGATAGGGATTTATATATTGTATATAAGTATGCTGTTCGTTCTGTGCAGTCTGATATGTTTCTTGGTGGAATGAACGTTACCTGCAGCAATAACATAGTTATTATACATGGGTGTAAGACACTCGTCACCCCATCAGAAACCAGTATTCTCACGTTGCATCTTTTTATCTCGTTCTCAAAAAGCATCAATTTCAGTAAGATATCTCCATTTGGCAGTAAAACTTTCCACTTGATGATACGAAGAGATGGTGGCTAAGATTTATAACCTAAATTATATAATGACAGATATTAAGGTGATTCCATCATGGGGGCACTTCCAAGATACGGATTTGAATTTTGTATTTGTTTTTGGCAGGTGCTTAATGGTCGTGCGTGTGAAAATTATTTTGAATCTAGTTTACGGGATATACGAAATGAAAGTAGCAAAAATTGCATTATAAAGATATAATTCGCATGTTAAAATAGCTATATATTTTTTTTTAGATATCTCAGCTTCCAGGCAGTAAAAGTGGATGAAATTTCTAGCAGGCGATTCTTTTACATGAGTCATTAATAGGATGATTTTTTAATTAAAAATCTTGGAATTTTTAATGTTTTTTTACTGCATCATTTAAATAGGTGATAGGAAAATTTTTTAAATGATGCATCTCTGTCCTTTCGCTTGTCTCAAAGACAATACCTTACGTAGGAAATATTTTGGTTATGAACGATATACAGGGTATTCACCGAAATAGGAATAATATTCTAACGATAATGCTAGGCGAACGAGCTTAATTTAAATGATACTAACGAAAGGATTTACTTTGTACGTCATAGAATTTCCACTGGGCCCTTTTTCTGTCTTTCTCGTTCGCGAGTTCTTGTGTCGTCAACCTCGTCGTATAAAACGAATAAAAGCAAGAAAGCATATACGCCGCTCCCCACGATTCGTAATCATTGCTAGAGGCCAGAGGTGAGCGACCATCGACAGTTCCTCCATTACGGAATCCGGAAGCTGGCAAGGCTGTTCCATCGAGACTGCTAACCTCTACGAAGTAGGGGAAGACCTCGTCGATCTAATAGTCGATAATCGAAATCGGCATTGTGCCAGTCGATCCTTAACAAGATAGAATAAAGGAAAGGTGTGCGTATCACGCAGCAGTGAACGTCCAAAGAGAAAGGAAGAAAGAGAAAGAAAGCATTCAGGCTGTACTCACGGCATGGCCAAGTCGATAAGAGAAGTCAGACGCACCCAGCAATTTGGCCGAGCAGATGCGTGGTAGGGTGCGACACACCCTGGCAACCCTTTCGAACGCTCAGCTAAATATACTTAGGTATACAAACTTGGGTATAGCCATGATGCTTTAGGTTAGGTTCTCCATGTAGTATGCCTTGCACGAGGAGTTCGTAGATTACGGAAGAGAATTACGTAGCTTTAATCTTCCACGTGGATAACGTATGCACGTAGGATATTTAAATTACGATAAACAATTGAGAAATTCCATCGATTGTTTGTAAACACGACACGAAGTCGATGCTTGTGAGAAGCACGTGCTTCTGAGAATGGACGTCGATCACTGTAAAGAGAATTTCCAAAATATAGTCAGTCTCATATAAAATATTCTTTTTAATCGTGAAATATATCTCAAAAAAAGAAAAAAACGTCTATTCTCACGGACCTTTGTCATTATGCACACGCACGTATCTCGATATCGAAAATTGCGTAAAGTTCAGAAACGCAGGCAGAGGCACGTCCGTTCAGGATGATTTAGCATTCCTTGTAGAATAATTCAATTGATCTGAGTTTCAAATGAACGAAATCCAAGTGCGATTAGCTGTGCGATAGTTACAATAAACAGTAACCGTATCAGTTACAGAAATTCACAGATAAGAGATCCAGATAGTCATGTATCTACTTAACCTATATTTTGAGTGTATACGTACCGGAAGACCGGTAGGCAGGTATGAAATTTGAAAAATAAAGATATATGGCTCTTTGCAAAACGTGCGTGTGTGACTCATGACAGGCCAATGAATTATTGATGCTCAAGAGAAGGAATCTAGGATGGAAATAGGCTACGAACGGATCCACAAACGGTTTCAGCAATTTAGAAAGGAATGGCCGGCTCTGCGGATTTCGAGAAGCCGAGGTCGTACCGTGTCTAACAGCAACACTCGTGGCCTTCATTGTTCCCATTCTTATCTTGTCTGCCGGCGTGTGTCTGATGTGCCGACCTGATAATACCGGCATGCTACATCACGTCCTAATGGCGCCGAATGTTAATTTCCTCTTATCACATAACCAAGAAAAGAAAGACGCAAATTAGTCTTCAATGTCCTCTTGCTTTTTCGCGACAACTGTAATATGATTTTGGTATAGGAAATATTTAACTCATATATTTATGGTACAGATAATGTTCTGAATATATAGAGATTAATCTTATTTAAGGTTAGGTTAAGGACTATGTCATTAGTTAATATTTTGAAACACATTCGACAAGCATTCACGCTTTCGTATCAAGATGCCCTGTGGGAGATAAGAGTAGGTCGTGACGTATGCTAAATTCTGGCATGTAGAGAAAGATGTTTTTAATTTTTTCAAAAAAAAGAAAAAGAAATGTTATCGATACTGCGTTTAAAATTATCATCGAGAATTCTTCCTCTTGCGGTATATGCTTTTCTGCGTTTCAGCATCTTATGTTATGATCGGTTCCGTCTCTTGGTTTATCGTGTTCTACGAAAAAGATAAGAGACACAACCAGCTACGTTTTCTTGAGAATTATTTCAAGATGTTTCGCGCCTGTGTATTTTGACTTTCCTGACACAGTTTTAAGGAAGAAACTATTAGTTTCACGTGTTACGTAAATTCGTACGAATTCTATTTACGCAATTGGTCCGGTTCTCGAAGTGACTTTTATCCGCACTTTACGCAGATAGATACTTTTACCGCGTGTTTCTGGTTCCTTTTTTTTCTGTCCCTCTCTCTCTTTTTTTTCTAGGTTGTGACCCAGGCGCCTAGCCCACTCAAAATATTAGTCACACTCCGAAATTAGCGATCGCAGACGGTCCCCCCTTCGTAAACGTTCTTATTATTTTAACGCTCTCGTATCTACATCCAATACATACGTATCTGTCTTGATTTAGCAGACTCGATCAAAGCTTCCCCCTGGAAGACAATGAAATTAAAGAAAAAATTCCTGAAAATCAATAACATACAATTCCAAGAAATGAAAGAAATTCATTACACGTTTATCTTCGCGTACCGCGTTGTTTAATTGAAACTGTCACGTGGCGTCGCGACGCTCCATTCCGGCCAAGGTAACATTATGAAGTTATCGATTAATTTTAAAACACGTGCATTTACGCGTCGTGTCACGCCAAGTCCTACTTTACCCATATGAAGACTGATATACCAATCTCCAATTAATACCGTCTATAATGATTGCCACTGATGTTTTTAGCCATAGATTATTGCGATACCGACACAAAGCAGCAGCCACTAATTTTAAGCGGGCGTTACGAAATTCTGGCAGGTTTTTCGCACTCGACAATGCGGGCTACACGTGGATAGTATTTATCTGGCAATGTAAGCGTAATGCTACAATAAGATTTTCAGCGTCACTTTGAGTAGGTCGGTGCCAAGGTAGTGGCCACTTGCTGCGTTGATTCCAATGACGATGACCGCCGAAATAAGTCTGAGCGCAGAGTCCACATAGGCGTCCCTTACGTTGGCCCAACGTCATAAAGTTTCCTCTACCGTGCTATTAATATTCGTCATCTTTTCGCTAAGTCGTCTGAGGCAGTTCTCTTTTTAACCGCAGACCCATTCTGCAACCCCACTTCTGCATCCAACGAGCACGATCGAATAGGATCGTTCTCAAAATTCGCAGACATTCGGTCAGCCTTGGTCTCAATTTTTATAAATCTCAAGGACACTTTCGTACGTTCCCACTCTGCGTATTCCCCCGTGACGCTAGCGAGCGTCCTACAGAAACGGAAGTCTCACGCCGGTAGGATAACTACGAACTTTGAAACGCGAGTAAGAAGCGTCTCGTGACGTCATATCCGTGAATTTAATCCGTCCATATAGAAAGTACAAAGAAATACGTCATCTTATGCTTCCGTGGCATCGTGTTATTTAAGGTGTTAGATGTAATTAGGGAATTAAATTCGGGAATTAATCTCGACAGGTTTACCTTAATACGGCTGTCCACGCGCAATGACTACGTTCAGCTGTAAAACCGGTTTTGTGTTTCTCTACGGACGGATATACATATTTTTGGTTAGTAGCAAGATACACTGATTGCAGAGAGTTTATCAAAGCCAGCAGTGTAATTTCTGGGATATTTGATTAAACTATACCGTGGGTACGTAAAGCTTTAATTTCATATAGCCATAGGAATTTGATAAAAATTTCAATGGCACGTGTCACTCTGATACACTGCTTAAACTCTCTGTCTATATATAATCTTATTATTACTAAATTTACTTTTCACGCCAGTAAATAACCATTATCAATCACGCATTCTGATGCGGCTGTATCTGTGTTGACGACAACAGTTGCGTGGGACGTGAGTCATGGCATCCGAATCGGACATCTGACTTTACTATCTCTGGTTCATGGTTGTGTCATTTCCTGGTTGATTACTCCATGGAGCCGTCTGTATGCTGTTTATGGACAACGCGAGACAGATCTTACAACGAGGGAGACCAATTGGTGGTACAGCCAGCACTTTAGATGACAAGGAAAGTTCTTAATCGTTTACTGTCCTCGGAGTGTCTTGATATAACAGGAAGGAGACGACGACCTTTCAGTCTCTTAAAATTTTCATGCCAAGTCGACCTATGCTTTTTCCTTGTCTCTTTGTTCCAGCATCCCATATTTTGTATTTACGTACCGTGATGTTTTCGTCGTGATGTCACGTAGAAATTGCAGCTAGGGTACCAAGGAGAATCTATTTTCCTCGGGCTACTGTTCGGCGAACCGCAAATGTATTCGGCTTGTTTACGTTGGTAATGGCGGCCGCAGGCTTTGCTCTTACGGCAATTTCGAGTATCGTTAATACCGAGACAGGTGACGCTGTCGAAATTCTTTGTGACTGTTTAAGAAGAGATCTCTTTGAGAAAGTGTTAACAGGGTGTCGTAAAAATGCTGTGTCCTGTGTACGTATATATGATTCAGGTCTATACATTAACGTGCTCACGAATGCGGGTTAAACTATGACTCACTGGGAACCTGTGGGGAACCAAGAAAGAAAATAATGACGAGGAGTATAGTCGGACGCCCACTCACTCTCATTCATAGAATCGGTAGCCTTAGTCAAGGTGTTTACAGGTAATACGATTCAAGAGGACGGAGAGAGGAAAGTGACAAATTATAAACATCATTGATACACTTGAAGCAGAAGGTTATAAGGAATTTGCCAATCATTCTTTGCGCTTGAGTAAGACTCCTTTTTTGGCGGGGAATTTGAATTAACGCAAGAGTGTATTTATAAACAATGCCTTCTCGAGATGCAGTCTTTCTTGGATGCAGTCAAGAAGAATTTTTCCACAGTTTTCTCCATTTGGCATTTTCTAAAGAAACGAAGGATTCTACAAGACTGCCGCGTCTCCAAGTAACTTCGTACGAAGTATAGATTTCAGGTTTTACGATAACGTTACGCGAGCCAGGAAATTTGATATTCCAAACCCGAACTTACCTCCATTCCCAAACGTTCTTTACGATACTCATTGATTGTACGCGCAAGTATCACCGTTCGCAAAATCCTGTAATACCAATATCAAAGTATCACACTCCGTTTGTAGAAGATCAAGAGTATCTTTCTAAAGAAGAATTTTTCTATTCCCAAGACAAAAAACAACCAGAAGCAAACGCTCTCGTTCATCTCGTCACACGCGAGCGAAACGAGCTAAATTGACAAGAGGCAAGGAGTCGCCATTGCGAAGGGGTCACAATGGCGACAGTCACAACTATCTGGACGTTAAGTGAAACGCACGTCGACGTCGCGATCGCATTCCTCCTGTCTCCACGGAGCAACGAAGGATTAGTTACAAAGCCAAGTAGATTTTCACACGGCTACGCGACACGAAGCATTCACACTACTATTTCAACATTCCACATTCTCTCATTCCAGAGACTCGACGTAGTACGGCATCTCCTTCACGATACAGAGCATCAAACATAACCTAAGAAAAACATAAAATTTGTCAAAGCCGAATACCCGACGACACTCTTATACATTGTTGACAACAATATATCCACAGTTAATAAATCCATCGCTATATCGAGAACAAGTCGTACCACAATTATGAATCAGCAAGTAATAAAAATATTAGTGAAAATAAATATCGCCTCCATGCAAACTCGATCGCAGTACAAAGTACGACTGCCCCGGATGACACGCGATAGCAATGGCATTTCTTAGCTTGCATTTCGTACGGATACATTTTTTTTTATATCGCCCAAAGGTCGAGACACGTTAGATATATATGTACCTACGAAGAAATATTATCAGAATGCCAATGCTGTATATTATCATCATCGGCAAGCATACATACGTGTGAATAGAATCGTTACAATGGACGGTTGGCTCTACTGCGCCATCGCCCCTAACAATAAGTGCATCTGTCGATAAATAGAGCCTGGATCAGCTGCATAGAAGAGGAGAGAGAGAGAGAGACTGTCTAAACCATGGTACAGTCAGGCATTGTGCTTTAACCAAGGCAAAGATGCAGTTCGACGTGTATATATATATAAAGTGTATCAGGAATGGATCCGAATTGCATACATAACGTGCGGGCGTATTCAAGGACCTCCTGGTTAACCAAGTCGACGTTTAAGATGGGATAATTGAATAAGAATGTAGGGAGCCTTAGTCGATCTCATCTTAGTAAGATCATATACGTATGTAGAACCGTCTAAGATTCCTTCCAGACGCATTAATCATGGGAAATTACAGAGAGATGAGATAACAACGATCCAGTGCATTCTTGAAGTGCATATATAAATGCACTTTCTTGATATTCGTCTTTGACGTCTTGTATACTTCAGTATACATATCTATAGTGACAGCTGAAACTTGATACTGAAATTATAACGCATTAACCTGTTCTTTGATTTATTATTATCTAAATGCAAGTTTATTTTTAATAATTTGTTATCTCGGTTCTGGGCTGTGCGTCAGACTTCCAGAAAATTGTAAACCAATACGTAAGGCATGAAGGAGTTTCAGAGGCGTTGAGTCATTCTGATAAGAGTGACGTTACCATCGAGCCAATACACGCAAGAACGTTCAACCTAAAGAATTTATTGATACTAGGATTTAAAAAATAATTACATTATCAAGATGATCGTAGATAGTAGACTTTAGATACTATAGTTAAATAATTTGTCTTACCTCATATCATGTAGAGTTTGGTCTATTAATTGTATCCGTTATCTTTATTCGACAGACCTAAATCATATCAGCGCCCTAAACCTTTTCTTGTTGACTGCATCGGTGCAGCATGCACGCAATAAATAAATGCGTCCCGGCGTCGTATTGCTGAGTAAGTTGAGGTTAGGGTGAATTCAGTTTCGTGGCGCATACTAAACCAATGGCGTAGCCTGTATGTATCAGTGAGAATTTATATAGGTAAGTACAGTCGCAAGGGTCGCAAGGGATGATTGGAGAAAGTTAAAGCATATTGAAGATTCGCCTTTACTCAAATTCTGGCAATCTGAACATCGAGTATTGAAATTCTTAAATACTAACAGACTGCATGGCGTACTGTCAGGGATTTATATTAATAAAAATACTAACTACGCCAATGTACTGTAGTACGCCATGCGGCTACCGTGAATCCTGCACCCCTGTGTAGTCGTAGCTTCCCTCAGCACGTAACACTCGTCACTTCCAATCCCCCAAGAAACTTATAGCCATTTCTTTTTAGTGGTTGGTAATAGGATGATCGTTAAAGCGAATGAAAAATCATTGAATATTTTGTCTTCGTGGATGACAGTTATATCTAGTTCTTTTTATTTTTTTTTTCAATATCAACGAGAATATCGCCATCTTGCTTCTTACGGACGTCGTCTGCTTGTATCAATATGGACAAGGGGAGTCTCTATGAATTACAAAGAACTACGATAAAACCATGTAATCTAGAGATGCTTGCAGTCTCGCATCGTCGAATAGACACGAATGCTATCGACCCGATAAGAACACCCAAGAGTATACCACATCAACTGTTTCTAAAGGCCTTCACGTTTCGCGTTGCGGTTTTGCCGCGTTCGCGAAAAGTGCAAAATTCTCGACTGTCTACTACGTGACGTCTGTACTGGATTTACAAGACGTCGCCTACTAGTGATATTCGTACCGGTACTGTTCTGCACAGTACACAGTACCCAGCTTGCAATGTATAAAAAGATAGCAGCATCAATTATTACAGCATCAATTATTACAGCATGGATATCTGTATTCCAAAACAAAGCAGCAGCATCTACTGCAACATTTTTTTATCCCAAAAAATCTCCATGCACCTCAGACGCTGCTTCGCTACCTATTAAAATGCTTAATGATCTTTCAAAAAATTCTCACAGAGACTAATAATGATTCTTACCTAATTTCCATATTTTACAAATATCTATCATCTTTTGCATATTTTTGGATATTTTTTTCATAAAGCAGCTTCGTCCAAATGACACGGCGTATACGATGAGATGAAAATGGAGTTTCCAGCACGCTACGTTACACCGAATTATATCTTCTTCGCGCAGTCTGTCTCCTTCTTATCACAACTACGAGCATCTCTAAGCAGATGAATACAAAAGATATATATATATATATACCCTGACGTCTTCTGCGACAGCTTGACGCCAGAAACGGATCTTCCAATTAAAGTAAAAACATATCTCCTCCTCGGCGCGTGTCATGCCACTAACCATCCCTTCTACGGCACCCCTAAAATTTCGTTAAGTGCCTGACTCCTCCCGTATCCAGATGACTTCACCAGTGCTGACGCATCCAATGCACCCAACGTCAATTAATGGCTCTTCTACACGAGGTTTTCCACCGAGAAACATATCAATTGCAGAAGGTTCATTTCCACCCCTATAAAATCTCTTTGTAATACTATTATATATATATAATATATTTATATATAAAGGGCTCTATTGACTATAGGTCTCTTCCATTAATATCATACAAGAAATTCAGGCTCATACGACTTTTCTAACGTTACCATAACTCTATAGGTATATCAAGGCTGTATTCCATGTATCTATGAAAACTTCTATCGCTACAAACAAGTATCCAAGTCTTTCTATCTACTTATCCCTTCCGTCATATCTATATATCTCCTCTTCAACGTCCCTATCTCTTCGCCACTTTTAGCTTGACAAACATCTGCATCTATATTCTTCCCCCATGTCCAAAAATAGCGGCTATTATACCCAGCCCCTGAATACCATCCAACGATTGTGTACCTAAATGCGTCCATCGCGTCAGAAATCCGCAAGCCTAAGAGAACCACGTTGGACATCTCTTTTTTGACACAGCTTTCAGCATCGACGCGTTATCAGAATTTTCTCATTCCAATTTCATACAACGAATCTCCCTGTAAAGTTGTCTGATAATGAAAAATATAGACCTAGACTTCACTGTAATTTCCTAAGGGAAAAGTTACGGTATGTACCTTCAATTTCTATCTGTAATATAATATATACCCATACCGGAAGTACCGTTAGGTGGACGCGATCGGTGTTCATATGAGGGCCACGACTCCATTTGAATAGCATTATTCTTCCGGTGAAGTTTGCACTCTCTCGTTCACTACGACATTCTAATCGTGACTACGTCGCTCGGCTACGTAGAGATAATATCATTCATAACCTATTCTTATCAGTATACGAGGTAGTGAACTGACCGCAACGGTCACTCGTACCGTAAGAGCACGTGATAAGCCGGAAATGAGAGAAGCTGTGATACGAAAAAAAAAAGGAGAGATGACAGTTACATCCGGTACGATATCAGTGATTTTGTGGTCTCTTTACAGAATATATGGAGACTTTTTTTAGAGTAAATATGGAAATACGTACATTGTGGAACGTCATTTATGACTGGAGAAATCTGTAGTATTCGTATACGATTCTTCTTCAGTTATGTTGAACTTTGATCGACCTTTCTTCTTTGGTTTTGTCAAGTTTCTAATAGAACGATATTGTACCTGGTTGGATGGTCGTTGTACTTTATATTGTTGAGTTGTTAGTAAACTATATAGTAATCGTGTAACTACGGTCGAGTAACGCTCCTAAATTCGAGTGAGCTATAGCGGGTCAAGGCTTTGCAATTTCTAAGTTCTCTAAGTTATATGAATACTTCACGTGGCTGCTGGGCGGTCCGAGGCTTAATGCAGAAAACGGGCGTCCGTATCCTCAATCAACATTCCATTCGACTACGTCTCTTAGGAACGTCCTTCTTGCGTGATCGCCGCCGTGGATATTACGGCGATACGTAAAACGCTCCTTGGTGAAGGTCACTGGGATATTGTTTTGTTAGAGAAGACCTGCAGCTGCGAACGCGCCAAGCTTCACCTGCCTATTTGAAAAATTGATCTTCATTAACTTCTTTGACGTAATGAAGATTTAGCGTGAAATTTGAACGTTTTTTTCCCTCGTTATCAAATATTGAATGATTTTTGTTTGGTGGGTAGTAAAGGAAATGACGATTTATGAAAGAGGAACTATTTCAATTCATTCAGCTTGACTGACTGATAAAAATTGAACTACGAGAACGAAGTGTTAAGGGAGTCTCTGTAATTGTTGTGGAATAGACGGGATTCCATTGTGGTGCAGAGATTGAGCAAGAAGAAAGACGTCTCGAAGGCAATTAAACAGTGGAGGTTAGACGTTTAATGAAATAATTAAATTAAACTTTGATGATACCCGACATTGATGTCTGCCCTCGGCGTAAATTGATTTTATTGAATGAAATTGATTCAAGGTAAAGCCACTGGAAAATTTTTCACGTACTTTAATACGACGGTAATCAAAGATGGGTCGGAACGATAGTATTATCAATAATTAAGGTTAGGTAAAAACGACTGTACACTCTCTAGTTTACAAGCGGCCGTAGAAAGCGTATGAAATTACAGGAAGCATGGGCAGTAGACGGAATTACTAAGGGAATCAGGGCCACGGGTGTCTCATAGGTTTGCACGTAGTGAATATGTACAATCTTTATATAATTATCGTATTGTGGACATGACGACGGTATCGGTAAGTCTTGCTTATCTTATATAACGCGCTTAACAATATCCAAGTCATGAGATAACACGGAAAGGATTTATTCGAGATTTGCCTCGTGATTTTCAAAGTGAAGGGATCATCCTTGTCCCCGGGAAACAGCCGGTGATCTGTGACAAAAAAGATTTCCAAAGAAATTCATCTTAAATAAGAATCGGAGACATCAGACAATCTAAAAGATGCACAAAGTAACGTGCCGATAAGCAGTATGACGTTCAAACGATATATTCTCCGTTTGTAATCCGAAAAATGATTACAGCAATCATCCATCATATACCTAGACTTCCGTTCGCGTCGAAAAAATTGTCAGTCTACGCCGCAGTTTCGGAAAAGGATCAAAAATCTCTCTAGTAAATTTTCCGACGTTCAGTGCAGCTGCACTCATGGTTGTATGACCTTTCCCACCCAAACACCCAGCGGGTTTCTACCAACTTAACGCCCACTGTCTACCAAACATCGTCAAAACGAACATGAGGACCATCGCCTGGACCACCCACGCATCTACGGTATACAAACATAAATTCAATACTCTGCTCGCAATAAAGTTTCGAGGGAAGTGTACGCAGGCATGTACCAGCCTCTGCCGTTTTGCATTCCGTCGTTATCTCGTTGGCACAACAGATACACTGGCTGCTTTTCTCAGTAGCGTAACATTAACTGGCGTTATTATACGATTATATACGTATACTCCAATCCAAAGGGACGAGGAAGAAGAAAACCAGCATAAGAAACGTACTGGTCCATGAACGTTTACTTCCTTGATCGAAGAACGACCTTGAATTTCGTGATCTAAAATGAGTAATCACCAGGTTAAATCCTTTCGCATTTTAATAAAATCGTACCTCGTTTGCCTGGAATTTCTGTAACGCTCGATGGAGAAGGGAAAGTCATGCTGAACGAAATTTCAGTACGTAGTTAAATACTTTGTTTTGAAAGTCATTCCGGAGC
Source organism: Pachycephus smyrnensis (assembly GCA_030142225.1). Taxonomy (NCBI): domain Eukaryota; kingdom Metazoa; phylum Arthropoda; class Insecta; order Hymenoptera; family Cephidae; genus Pachycephus; species Pachycephus smyrnensis. The sequence goes on along the minus strand of JARQST010000041.1, from coordinate 347,239 downwards.
TGTTATTTTTGTAATTCTGAAAAATGAAGCAGTAGTGTTTACGCGAAGTATGAAAATGTATTTTCTTTATGTACGAATAAAGCTTTTGATAGGATAGGGAGATGAGTAGGTTCTTTTCGAAGAAATGAAAGCCATCCTAGTCTCAGAGCTGTTGGATACGCTCCTGTATCTGGACTTTACGCTCAGTCAGTTGGCAGCCGTGATACGAGGCAGTAGTGAGTGCGCCGTGCGGCGAACAGTCAAGGCTCGAGGGTCGCCTTTCGCGTTGGCAGGAAAGCTCCGCGCTGTGAATTTTCTGCGTTTCGTGGCGTCTATCGTGAGTCCCTTGGTTGTGGGATTGTTAGAAAAGTATAGCCTGCACAACGACTAGTGATCCTGTTGGTGAATCAATTGGGTGTAGCTGTGTTTTAAACAAAATCGCATGAAAACAAGAGGCGGTGACAGTCAGTCACAGCCATTGAAAAGTGTCTCTCCCGTGGCTTGTCGTGTGTGTTTATTCAATATCTCGTGGAAGTCTGTGTCTTCTTAGACGAGATCGCTGGTTCCTGGGGAGTATGCTATCCTGATCGAGATCCAGGCTATTAGTACTGCAAGGTGAGAACTTTTGTCGACGGGTATATCCGGGGCTAAAGGAAGGGACGCCGAAGGCAAAAAGAGAGGGCCTTGCCAGGGTGGAATCCAATTGTCAACAGTCTGGCACACCCATCGTGGGGCGGCTGTGGCCGAGCTCTGTGAACAGTACGGAAAGATCACGAGAGGAGCGGAATGCCGTAGCCTAGATTCCATACGATATCCTCTCTCGACTTTCACATTGTACGCTTCTTTTGCTGCGTGATTTTCGATTTTGAACCGGCACGCGGCTTCGAGCAGCGGCCGATCGTATCTGACCATCTTCTACGGCACTGTCTACCTTTGTTCTCTTATTCACAGCATTACGCTTGGACAAAGGTCGTTTTTACATAATTTGCACTTCTTTTCCCATATCCATCCATTACCCTTTTTTTTAGCAACGAATTATTCACTTCGTGCAAAAGTAATTCTGTAATGGGCTTCATTTTTGAAGTTGCAGGTCCACGCGGTGTGCACACCTGCTGCACTATAGATATTTTATGTTTTACTCCACATTGGGAGTGTGTCTTGTGTATTTTCTTATATGACTTAACTTTCATATTACACGCACTTGTTTCTTGCATGAATTTAATTCACATCTGTTTATAGTATGCTTACGTGAAATCTAATTTGAACTAATACCTAAACAAACATTTGGTATTGTAGATCTGTTTACACACGTGAGATTAATGTTTGAATACTAACCCAAACATTATATACTTCGACTGTTGTTTGTTGTACAATATTTCTAGGAAAAAGTTATATACAATTTGATTGTAATGTTGTATATTGTGTTTTGCAAGGTCCATATTGCTCTGCCAATGTAGTCAAAGTGTCACTTTGTAATTGTAACACGTGATTAGTTTGTATAATGTATGGCATAAGAGTGTTTAATATTTATATAATATACCACAGTCTTATTAGTAGTGTCGATTGATGTAATATATACATGAAAATATTTAATGTAAGCCATGGTTGTAAGGAATTTGTCACTTATAAGATTTGTATATCTTTTGTTGCTTGAGCGCATGTATTATCTGTCAGAACAATTATAAATTACACTCATACATGTATATAAAATAGCATGAGTGTGATTTTGTTAGACGATCAATGCATTAAGAGATATATGAAATGAATTGAGTGATTACGAGTGCTAGTGTTGTAACAAATGGACAAAATGTCTTGTGTATAATGAGTTTTTTCTTCTACACTAACGACAACTCTTAATCTTGCATTAAGAATGATAAAGTAGAATATGAATCAGTAGACAGTTGATACTACATTTTAGTCATGTGTATTAAATCAGTAGCCAATCAAATTCTATTTGAATCTGAGCATGCCTTAACGACTATCAACTTGTCATTATAGGTAAAGTGCCAAGATGAGCTGCAGATGACTGTTAGCCAAGTCGGTGCTCGTCAGACTTTAACATGAGCGAAGTAGTTACTGTGACAGTGCCCACTGGTGGACCGATTCGCCAGGAAACTGTGGCGCATATCAAAAGGCATAAATTAGCCAACTGCAATGTTCCTCTTGTCCATGGCAGGCCAAACCCTCCGAACAACGTTCGTAATAGGCTAACCACGCATCAACGAAATCATAGTCTGGACTTTAGGTACATATCATATGTTACTTTTATTTTTGCTTTTCATCCCAAGCAATATAAATTTGCACGCAGGGTGGTACATACACTGCTGTCATGTTGCTAGCTGTAATATGGTTTTTACATATTCATAATGAGAGATGGATATCAGGATAGCTATAGTCGGTCCAGGAGTTCAATGTGTTTTTTTGACAGATCAAAAACAATAAATTCTCTAGCAAGCCACACGTGGCTTTACATGCAATTTTTGTTACAAAGTATGGTTGTACCTGGTTTTGCACTGAAATATATTGCATTTTTCTATTTTAGCATATACTTCCATGACTCTACGGAAAGCCACATGTGATTTGTTAAGGATTGCATTGTTTGCGAACTGTCAAAAAAACACATTGAACTCATGGCCCGACTATAAATAATAAATGTATCCCCATAAGTTATAAACTACTAAATTCCTAAACTAAAGAAAAGTAAAAAGAAATTGCATCGTAATTTTACAGATCAATGGGAATTCTTTTGCCACCGGTTCCTCAAGCAACCGCTACGACGTTAACGTTGCACCACAGAAACCGGAGTCTGGACTCTGCGCTACAACGAATCCCGGAAGTGGATGTAACACCGAGTCCAGAATGCGAAACGGGTCCAACCCCAACGACTAAAACGGCACCTTCGATAAAGGGTCGTAGTCGTGAACGCGAGGACCTCGCCAGTCTAGGCTCTGACGACTCTGGCATCCTCTGCGGTTCTGATAGCGGCTCCAGTGATACAGCAAACGTCACAACCAGGGAATCCAGTGTAGATCATTTGCACAGTCGCGAGAGCTTGGATTCCTCGTTATCGCAAGCTGGTGATATGGATAGTGTGGACGTGGTGGACGGAGACGAGAGTGTCGTGTCAGTTTCTCCCATAGAACTAATACCGAGTGATTCCTTACCGAAAGACTATGAAAACGATGATGACCGAGTACCCACCGAACACGAGACTAGTGATCATTCGCCCAAAGAGTTGCCTAATGGCGATTGCTTGCCCAAAGAACTGCAAAATTGTGATTGCTCATCCAAAGAACCGCGAAACAACCAGACTAACGCGGGGACATATCAAAATTCCCTCGAACTCGCTGTGCAGAGGGAATTGGCCGGTGCTGCTATGACATTGTGTTGTGGTACCGGACAACCGGATACCGAGACTGTGAAAAAACCGGAAATACGTAGGCAAGAGACAGCCCAGCCTAAGCCCTCCGAAGGATGCTTGCTCAGGTTATTCGAAAGTCAGATCTTCGACATGTCCATGGCGATATCATACCTTTTCAATTCCAAAGAACCAGGAGTTCAAAGTTATCTGGGTAAGTTTTATTCTGGAACTTGA
>JARQST010000041.1:313933-343565 GCA_030142225.1 Pachycephus smyrnensis | reverse complement strand
TGGCGATATCATACCTTTTCAATTCCAAAGAACCAGGAGTTCAAAGTTATCTGGGTAAGTTTTATTCTGGAACTTGAGACCCCTTTAATGCATACCCAATGCATTTCACTCTCCAGTTTTCTTTTTTCTTTTTTATTATCACTCTCCTGCCTATCGTTTGGAAAGTCAATGAATAATATTAATCCGAATTGCATTGATCTGAATAAATGCATTTTTGATTTTACCTTAACCGTCTCTGTGTAATAACTCACTTTCAGGTAATAAGATGTTCAGTTTCCCGGATAACGAGGTGGATTTCTATTTGCCGCAACTGGTTTTAATGTATATACAACTGCATGACGTTACAGAGGTTCTTTATCCGTATCTTGTCCATAGGTAAGGTGCTCTTTTTATTGTTATTATTATTATGGCGCCTATGACGTTAGCGTATTTTCACTTTGGCTAAATGCATTCTGTCGTTGGTAAACAGGTGTAGGCAGTCTGCAGATTTCTCTTTAAAATGTGCTTGGCTACTGGATGCGTATAGTTCCGATGCTCATCTGCCATCAAAAAAGAAGTCTCACGGGACCAAATTAAAAAACTTAATTCTCTCAGACGAACTAAGGTAAGTCGTTAACACGGTAGGAATAAGAATTTTAGAAAATCATTGTATCTAATTGTCCAAATGTAATCTTACAGCGTAATCGTTCTTTGACGTTGAATTGCATATTTCTCTTTTTTATCTTATAAAGGATAAAGAGAAAATTGTGAAATCTTCAACTATAAATATCCCTTTGTTATTTTGTGTGTTATGGAAAGTAAGGCTCAAGAGAAATTGGCCGATTGTCATAATTCCCACAGTGTTACTCTCAGCCTGATTTTGTTTAACACTGCTTTCATGCTCATACTCACCGACAGATTTAAATTCTTTTATTGCCTCTTTATTTCGTCTCTCAATTTTCGCTTCCTTTTGGAAAACAATACAGCTAGAATGTTTCCTGGGAACATAGGGAATTCTAGAAGATTCGTCTATTTCAACGGATACAAGAATAATATAATTTTCAGGCCAAAGGCGAACGAAGCTTTACGAAAGCAACGCGTCACTGGTTTACAAGTACCTACACCGCCTCCATTGCCATCTACCCAGATCGTAACTTCTCCCAATAAGAAAACTCATCAGAGATCTCAGTCTGATGCCACTGGACTCTTCCAAACTTTGCGCCGCAGCCATTCCGGTAAATTTCTTCATTATTCTGTTGTTTTCTTTTTTTTCCATTTAATTTGTCCATCTCACGTAATTGTATCTCACGCAAGACGCGAATGACCTCCCGAGGACATATCTTAATTGACTGCTTGTGCTTGTTCAGGATTAATCAACAAAGTAAGTCTTGGGGACCTGAGTTCCGGTCGAGCTTTCGACAACGGATGTACCTGTTTCGATTCCTGCCAAGGTGTGGTTAATGACTTACGAGGACAGAAGACTGACTGCTTCTGTAATGTAAGCATGATAATTCTTTAAGAAACGAGACGTCATTTAGTCGTGTAAGATGATACGAAGTTCTATTTTTTTCTTCTCTTTCCTCTTGATTCACTAGGCACCCCGGTTGGCCCCGGAGCTTGAATTTATTCAGGCGCTGATTACTATCGGCAAATTACTCGGAACCATTCCCACAAAGGAAAGCAAAACTGTTCAGCTGGTAGCCGAGCTGAACACCCTCAATCTGAATCTTCCTGCAAGGGTGTGGCTTCCTCTGCATAGTGCAGTGCCGCATCATATAGTCAGAGTCCCGCCCCAGTATGCTGCGGTTCTCAACAGTAAAGACAAGGTAAACATCCAATGCCAGGATTCCCAAATTTTATGATTTTATTAAAAAAAAAAAAAGAATATCGATATTTCATAGGTGAAGTATTGTAAGGAATCTGTGTACCAACTCCGCGTTGCTATTGTATGATCTGTAATTCCTATTCAGGCTCCTTACATAATCTACGTCGAAGTACTGGAAGTTGAGGACTTGTATACTTCACCAGTACCGACGAAGATCATGGGAAGTTCACTGCGACACACCAAATCCGAAGAGAATCTCACGGGTGGTGAACAATCCAATACATCTGGAACGTGTAGCATATCAAATGCTGATAGCCAAGAGAACGCAGTGACGCCAGGACTCAGGCAGACGCCAATAAAAACTACGTATGTCTTCCCACCAAGAAGTACGGACGTTGCATTTAATTTTCCCGATGACGATTCCAACGACTGCTGGAGTCAAGAGGACGACGATATTTCGCAACAGGTAAGATTCCCTTTTGTACGAGGACGATCGTCAAATTAACATTACTTTGGAATGTAATTTGGTCCGGAATTCAATTTAAATTGCCTGTGTATTATATTAAGCGAAATAATTTCTCTTTACAGTATTTACAACTACGTAAACCAAGAGACAGGGATACGATATCGCAGCTGAGTCAGGATTCGTCTGATAGTCGCGAGCCAATTTTTGTTCCCGGCGACATAAAAAGGCGGCTTAGCGAAATGGCTGCCACTCCAAGTGCCACGTTCAATCACGATCCGGAAGATCCATCTGCTGCCGTTCTAAAGGAACCCTGGGAGCTGAAGCAGCGACGTATAAGAACCTCCAGTCCCTATGGTCATTTAGCATCTTGGCGACTTCTTGCTGTTATCGTTAAGTGCGGCGATGATCTCAGGCAGGAACTTCTTGCCTCGCAGCTTCTTTCTATGCTTCAAAGGATCTGGCAAGACGAACACGTACCGTTATGGGTGCGACCTTATAAGTACGTGGCTTGTACTAATGGATTAAATAAATCTATAGGAGCACTTGATCCGTTGGTTATAATTGTTAATTAATAATACTCATTTCTTCTTTCAGGATCCTATGTCTCTCCAATGACAGTGGACTGATCGAACCCATTCTCAACACGGTGTCTCTTCACCAGGTCAAGAAACACTGTCAGCTCACGCTCCTGCAGTATTTCGAAAGAGAATTCGGAACGTCCACGTCAGAAGCGTTTGTCACGGCTCAGAAAAATTTTGTTCAGAGCTGCGCTGCCTATTGCCTCGTCAGTTATCTCATTCAGGTGAAAGATCGTCACAATGGGAACATCCTTCTACACAGCGACGGGCATCTTATTCACATTGATTTTGGCTTCATCCTCTCTACCTCGCCACGAAACTTGGGATTCGAAACATCACCCTTCAAGCTGACACCCGAATTCGTCGAAGTGATGGGTGGGAGCCAATCAAAAATGTTCCAGGAGTTCAAGAGTCTCATTCTGCAGGGACTCGTTGCAGCGCGCAAACACATGGAGAAGATAGTCAACCTTGTTGAGATTATGTTGTCGGGTCAGTAGTATTAAAAATATTTTGAATTGTCTGTCATCTTTTTTTTGGCTGATGCTGTGATCTATTAGACATTCTTTATCTTGTTACAGGGTCCCAGCTTCCCTGTTTCCGAAGCGGTGGCGCGGCTACTGTTCAAGGTCTTAAAAACCGGTTTCATCTGACTCTCACCGAGGATCAGTTACGTCGTCACGTCGAAGATCTTGTCGAGGGCAGCATCCACTCGTGGTCCACGAAACTCTACGATCGATATCAATACTTTGCCAATGGCACGCTCTAATTGCCATAGCAAACTTTCTATCTACGTAATGCATTGATATCGTTATGACATCCTGTGGAACTCTGAGGAATTTATACGTGACACGAATCAGCCCAATGACCTTTGTATCAATTTCAGTAATGCGGAATGTACCCATGTACATTCCACAAACGTGTGTTTACGCTTCGTAGCATTCCACGAGCACAAATCGTTCCCCGGAATACGGTGGTAACGTTGAGCGCTGTCAAAGTGTCAAAAGGAAGGTCAGTGACGTACGTCAGGAAGATTATACAATGATTCTTCGTTTTACGTACCTCAATGACTTTTGGATCTATATTAGTGTAGATACGCGAGTGCAGCTTTCGATCGTGGATGCCCCAGTCTTTCATTAATTAATATTATACAGTTGAGCAGTCGTACGTACGTTATCTGTCAAAAGTCAATTTATTAATTATTAGGCGGGAAATTCAAAAATTACTTTTTCGCATTCTCGTTGCCAGGCTGCTGCTTCGGTTTATCGTAAGAGAAAAGGGAATGATTGTTTTTCGATGGAACAATGATTTTTCTTTTACGTTGAGCAGCATCGTATTCGGTACTCGTATCATTGACACGTGTGGAACAGTGACACCTAAAATGACAATTACAAGTTGGCTAACATCGGTGCAGACTCAAGTGACGTTTATTCAATGTTGAACTGCCTGGATCCGTTGTTGTAGCTCATTGACAAAGTAATTTGTTGATGAAGGTGCCTTATACGTAGGAAACGACGTTTGGTGGTATGGATGAAATTAAGAGAGAAAAAGAAATGCAGTGAAGTGAGTGAAAAAGTGTTACGTACCAAAAAGAAAAAAGAAAAAAAGAAAAAACAATGAACGATACAAGGGGAGCAGGACAATCTGATAATTTGTAAATACATAAAGTGAATTCCCGTTGGGACGTAGATAGTTTTTGGCAATAAATAATTGTACCATAAACAAAAGGAACGAAATAATTGAGTCTATTGTTAGTGCTGTTAAAAAGAAGGAGGAGCCAGTTTTGGTTGCCTGAGAAAAAAGCGCGAAAATACGAACTCAATTGGTAACGCTAACGGGAGACGAATACTCAAAACTATTTCCTACTATGTATAATTATTAACTATTAATTATAACAAGTCTTAAGCGAATAGTGAAACGCTTCTCGAGAGGAATGCTATTGAAAGTTTTTACATGTTCTTATTCATTTTCTTTTTCGTATAGTTATATTAAAGAAAAAAACAGAAACAGCAACAACCGCCAGGGCATCGTAGCCACTGCAGATTAGCGCAGATTATTTAATAGTGTCTCTACGTTAAATACTTTTTATTTAAACGATTCTATCGTCGTAACACAGAAGCATTGTGTGTATATATTGCGAGGAAACATTTGGAAATTTATTCTTTAAGAGTCGATGATATATACGAATGTGTAAAGTGAAATCAAAGTCATGGCGAGCTGGCCCAGAGTACGAGAGGCCTGGGCCCTCTGACTTCCAAGTGTCTTATCTCTCTCCTACCATAACCGTCTCACGATAGACAGGCAGGCCAGCCAGAAATATATATATATATATTACATAATATAATAACAATGTACAGATCTTGTCCTTGAAAATTTAATTGAACAATTTCAGCCAATTCCGGTTTCCGGATGCCATTGAGAACTAGAGGATGGCATTCTTATAATTTATTCGTATCGCATGAAAGTTATGGTTAATTTCACGTTGCTGACAATTGCGTGTAAACAAACAAAAAGAAAATCAACATTCTAATACCTGAACTCTTGGACCGTCTTGTATAGTTTAATGGGAGGGGTAGCAAGAGAAATAGATGGCAACGCTAATTTATTCATTCGAGTATTTGAACTTCTGGTCTGCCTCGCTCTTTCACCTCATTATGAGCTATTAATAATAATATTAATTAAATAAATACGAAATGCAATTCAATGTATTATTAATTATTACGATTTACCTAATTGATTTACCCTCTTTTCGTCGTAGGGTCGATTAGTAGTTTAGGGAAATTTTGACACTGGACGCGAGGTGTATAATAAACAAACAAACAAGAAGAACAGATTATTTCTTTGTTGATTATATAATTTAAGGGAAAACGTAAAGACATTAATTACTGGCGAACGTTTTACAGCGGAGGCATAAAATTTCGCGGGTCAGAAGATAGTGACTTTTATTATTGTTGGACGTGATCGGACGTGTCCTCAGAGGCGCGAGGGTCTGTATATAAATAATAATAAAGAGAAAAAAGAAGAAATATTAAAACGACGAGATATACAAGTAATAGCAAAGAGAAACGAGATAGGAGAATTGATATATAATACTATTTACCTTGAAGGAAAAGAGAAAAGTAAAAAAAAAAGTAAAAAAAAACTTTGACGCAGCTTGCTGAAAATTATTATATTATCTATTATATTCCAATGTTAGTAAATATATTTTACATCTATTTAACGATTAACGACTATGATTACTATGTCTAATTATCGTGCGCATGCTTCGATGTGGAGAATCGTGTTAAAATAAATTAATTAATTAATTATATTAGCTCACCGTTGTGCGTGACTAATTATACGATGACTCTTGTAAGACTGATGATTGGGTCCTGTCAATTACCTATGAAAGTAGGGAGTGCAGGACTGATAGATGGAAGTGCTAGCCGCCTTTAATTCAGGCTAGACTTGGTCCTCCCGCTGTATTAATTTTAAAGTTCAATTAAACGAAAGAGACGGAACAGAAAGATTTAACGTTTTGGTGGGCGCGAAAGCGCGGGCGATTCAAAACGGATTCGACATTTTTAATGCATTGAGTGTCGTATGTGAATGGAGATGAATTAATTAATGCCAGCCGCTGTAGAATAGCTTTGTATTGGCGACAATAAAATTGTAATTGTGTAATTAGCCTGCTACGTTCATTTTCGTTTGGCTGCAAGCCGATGAGACAAGTTTTTTTTTCATTGTACGAACCAACTGTCATGGCGCTGTTTGGCTGTGTTTTAATGACTATGGAACATTATTAAATGGCGATACGAGCTTTAGACCCTAATAAATAATGCTCTGGCAATTAATTAATTAAGCTTCTTTTTTATTGACGATTGTACGGAATATTTCATTTTGTTTAAATCCTTATTTCGTTCACGGTTTTTTGTCTCTGACTAACTTTTAACCACTTCTTGTTTGCTTCTTAGAGAAATAATTTTCTCGTACACTTTGTGATTACTAAATAGTCAATGGTTTTTTTATTGCTCTTGTTTAGCTGTGATTTCCTGGTTCTTTTCGTACGAAATTGGTTGAGTGGTTTTTAACTATTTTTTTTCTTTCGCTTTTTCTCAAGTTCGAAATTAATATTGTGTTCTTAGTCCTTTGGAGTTATAGTTTATTTATTTTTGTTCCATTTCAGGTATTTTTTTTCTATATCGCATTTTTGCGCTAGAATCAATCGTAATATTATTGTTAATACGAGGGACGATTGAGACGAAAAATATGAATTTATTTAGTTCAATGTACATTGCGAATGTTTATTCTGTTTATTCAAACTCATTTCTCAACTACTTGCGACCGTAAATATCAATACTGTTACTTATTAAGCGAACGTTAAATTGCGAAGGGACGCTTGAATATATTCGTATATATATATCAAGAAAAATATATTGAATTAACGAGTATCGTGGGATGGACAATGACACTTCCGGTAGATAGAACTAAAATTAAAAGCATTCTATGAAAGCTGAAAAAAGTTTAACGAAAGAAACAAAAAGCCAACCCCCTTGAACCGTTGATAAAGAAGTAAGCAAATGAAGTTTCTTGTGTTGTCAGGTCGTTATTGTATTTTACAAAGCATTCAAATATGTCATCAATAAATAATATGAAAACCGAGAAGAACAAAAGTTATTTGAAATATCAATTAAATTAAAAAGACAGGTACGACTGCGATCAATGAAAAATACTAAACGCAAATCATTTTTCATTGCACTGTATTCTACACTTTTATTTGTACATTCGCTTTTATAGTAATATATTTAATTGACTTAAAACATTAAATGATTAAGATTATAAATACATGGGTACATCAGTCCTTGATGGGCGTGGGTAGGAAAGTACTATTATTTATGCCTGTCTTCATATATGTCGTCTTAATAGATACATTATAAATACCGTAGGTAGAAAGGAAGAGAGAAAAGAGAAGCGTTTAAATATAAATATCACAATAAGTCTTGGTTGTTAGTACAGTCATAGAAAGGAAATGTTTCTTTTTATATTCTAGAGAGTTGCTGCAGTAAATTCGACGGTAGGACTGCCTCCAACTTGTCTAGGACGTAATAAAATGGTAGAGAGAGCCAGGCTAGCATGGCTCGTGCAACAACGCCCATGGTGTCAGGATACTGGTGAGTTAAAAGGGCCAATAAAGCCGTGAAGGAACAGAGGCCTGCTGTGAATAAAATGAAAAATGGCAGTTCCTTTTTGGGATAAACGCTCACGTCGTGAAACGAAGGTAACAGCTCTCGATCTGCGCATTCCGTGCAGGTCGGATAGGGATAAAATAAATGTCCTCTTTCCAATGGATACGGTAACATTCTGAAAGTACCCTCCCAGGTGCAGTGTAACAAATTGAGAGCACCTTCCATTTGTTTCCAGTGTGCGAGGTGAAAGAAGGCATAGGCAATGGCTTCGGAGTCACCTCTTTTTAAAACATGCTCCGGAGGCAAGATTAATGGCTTCATTTCTAGGAGATATTTTGGTACGTGAGGATTAAATTCTACAGCTCTGTGTATTGCCTCTACGGCTGTCATCTCTGCTGTGGTCAATCCTCTTTTGCTTGCGATATCTGGTGAAAATTTGTCAGCTACTAATCTCGCCTTTAGTAATGCTGCTGTGTAACAAATTGTTGCTGACTTTGGTAAACTGATGTCGTCGTACTTTGCAAGTACTGCCTGCACGTCTGCGTATGCTTGCATTTCTAGTAATGCTTCTATCAAATTTTCATGTATGTTTAAAACGTTCATAATGGGCGGCACTTCCTTTGTTAGATCTCTAAACATTTTTACAGCTTCTTTCAATTTGCCTAACTTCCTTGCGCACATTGCTAGTCTTCTTTTAATGTAAATAAGTACATTTGTGTCTCTCCTGTGTATCGCCTCTGCCACGGATCCTTGGTGCTGAGTATTTTGAGATTTTCTGTAATTGTTTTCCGCTACCTTCAGAGCCTGTTTCAATATCTTCTCTGCTTCTTGGATAGTTGTTGCTTCTTCCTCCGCTAGGAGGATATAAGCAGGTGCACAATCTGGATTACGCTCCAGTGCACTGTGCGCAGCTTTTATTCGTACTACTGGATTCCTCTCTCTCCATGCCGTTTGCATTATTTCATACTCTGCCTTACCCGTATCACCTTCGCATGTAAAAAACGTTTGATGATCCTGGGCTGACAGATTCATATCGTAATATGTTAAAGGTTCCTTGTTCGTGGCCCAGTAAAATCGCTGATACTCTGCTCCTCGAAATAGATTTATAGGATTGCGCCATACTTTGCATTCAGGGACGTTTTGTTGATTGGAAGAATTTGAACCATTTAAATTTGAATTATTCCCATCTCCTCCGCCATCACCTCCTCCAATCCATGGTGATATATGATTGAGAGATACTTGCTCGATGAAGGATGTACCATACTTCCTGAAGTACCACCACTCGAATATCAATATTAATCCAGAGATCAAGGACGAGGTTCCCGTTAGAGCAACATAAAATTTCGGTGTCAAAGTACTCAGGAACATTGTAGAGTCCCACATACTTGTGAATAAGAGGGCCATTTAAGAAACAGTTGCTATGCTGGGGTTACTGTACTAAATGAACCTCAAAACGTCAGATACAAATATACACGAGTTATTACAGAACTCAGTATATTATTTATTGCTTATCGTCTTGTTCTTACGTCATAAACTTCTGATTTTGTCTTACTTGATACTCATTCGAAAATCTTCCTTTTCTTAAATTTAATTTAATACTATTTGTCAGATTGTTTTCATTCGGATACTGAATGATGCTACATTCGCTACATCTGGCGGATAAAAAAGGACACTATATTCTTGGGACACTGTTAGAAATGTCCATTTACGCCACCAGTAGCGCATATGGTCCATCAGACTCCATCAACGCAATGTAAGTATCATTTTCTTCTCTTGGTTTAGTCTTTCTTCGAATTTTTAAAGAAAATACTATACCTTAACCTGTTGCAAAGTGACAGAGCTACACGACTCATGTACTTTTTTCGTTCCTCGTTTAATCAAGTGTTTCAGGAAATCGTGCATTTTGAAACACACCCGCCGCCAGTGGCGTAAATCTACACTACTCCCTATGTTGCAATACTACAACTGTTGCTGAATTTACTCAAGAGTATTTATTGTTTACTCAAGGAGTTACGTCTGTTTTTCCTATATATAGCAGTTTTTTCTTTTCACAAATAAACAGTATAACACCATACTCAAAAATATTTCCTACGTAACATATCGTCATTGACCCAAGCCGAAGATCGGAGACGTATACATTTTTTTTAAATTCTCATACTCCATATTATTTAAATACTTTTTGTAGACTTGGAAAAAAATAAATCCAACTGTCCTTATTAAACAAAAATTGTGCTGGCCATTTTTAATATAAAATAATTGCCTCATAAAAATTTCGTGAAATTTTACCGTTCAAATTTACGTTATTTTCACTGCGTATATCTCAGAAACGAACCGGTCAATCTTTCAAAACCTTTGCACGCACGAAGATCATGCACCTGCCAATGACGTTAAAATTTCAAATCGATTAGTTGTATCTGTTTTCACAGTCTTACCTCCTCAAGAGTCACAAAATTGAAACTTATAGCCAATAGATTATTCCATTGCGTCACATCCTCTCATTTTTGACCTGTTGGGATACTCAACTTTTCTATAAATATAAGTCCACTGAACGAACAAGAGTCTCCTCGAGTCGTTCAAATAAAAAATGGTCTTGCCATGCCATCTTCTACTGTTACCATAGCATACAGTAGTATTACTTGGATACTAGTCTCTCTCTTTCTCCCAGGACTTCCCCAAAGATTAATGCTGTTTCTTTACTCGTCTCTCTTACTAGTTTCACTCTAAATCTTACAAAAAATTAGACTCTGACCATATTAATAGTCATAAGCTTAGATTCATCAGTTCATTATATTCCACTGTTACTGGAACTGGATTATCCACTACCAAGGCGCCTTGACTTAACGCAAACCTAACTATAAATATACGTTAAATTATAGTTTCGTTTTCAAAAATATTAGGATGGGTGGTGGCATTGCTTGAATCTAACAAACAACGAGATTAATTTTCATCTTACCACAACTATAGTCTACAATGGTCTGATCTCACAACCTGTATATGCTAATAACATTAGTACTTGCATATGGTACCACTGTTTTTATAGAAACAATAATATACCGGGTGCCCCTATAAGATCCAAGCGGAAGTTACTGGTTATATCCACTTCAGTACAAGAATGAGTTGCAGGGATAAGAAGTTCCGGTATGAAGTAACGTTACTTCAACAGACGATACGGTACTGTAATTATTTTTTAATTACAGTAAACAGTCTAATATCATTTTAATGTAATCATAAGAAATATTGATATCTCGTAGGTACGTAAAACTAATGGTTTATCAAAGCTTGGACTGTAATTAGAAGTTAGTTCGATGAAGAAATTACTATGCATCTTGTCTCACCTATGATCCGATGCATCATCGGTAGTTTGATGAGATTAAATAAAAAGATGCATGTATCTTATCTGAATAATAATGACAGTCCATAATCAGGAATCGAGTAGCTGAATAAGATCCAGTACCGGTTAAAAAGAAGAAAATCAACTAGTTCCTTCTTTCATTCCGCGGCGGTGTCTAAGGCGAACGATTAGATAAGCTTCGGTTCATAGTGCGTCTGAGATGCAGACCTCATAAGAGACCGAGATTCCGGAGAACCGGCCTCAGTTTACGTCGCGTGTGCATTAACAGCGAATGCGTACCTCACCCTGGGTGAAGGCAACGTCCCTATGTGAGTGTTGTGACTGTGTTACAACATATTAATTAATAATCACACCTGTCGAGTGGGATCAATAGTTCATATGAAAGCGGCTGAGACTGAAGGATTCTATTCCAAATAGATTGGAAGAACTTGGTCCAAAGATCATCCTAAGGTTCGATTTGATCAGCTACCTCCAAGAACGTACTTCAGAGAGCCACTATGTCTTCCTGAATTGAATTCTGCACGAGGTATGAACAGTGGGACGACAACTTCAAAGGCTGCTGGACGTTCATCTTCTTTGAGGATTTCTTGGTCGTAGTTGATACAGAGAGAGAGAAGAAGAGACAAAGGATCTGTGAATTTGAGAAAGTCCCAAGTGAGGTTATCCGGTGAGAAAAAATGCCAGCTTGTGGCAGTGAGAGCTTCTCCAGGATGTGGCCTTCGAGCCCTCCAACTTCAAGGAGCAACAGTGCTTCGCCACCCTTACCAGACTCACCCCTGTCTATATCACCACCTTATATGTCGCCGACGTCAACCCTGAAAAGATCCACTTCGAACGTCTCGAATATCTCAAATGTCTCAAACGTGTCTTACTCGTCGAACAATTCGACAGCTCCTACAGTGATATTTTCACCAAGGCGACAGCAGCACCATCAGCAACCCTTGCAACAGTATACACAAAGTCATGGACAGCAACGTAATCAAGGATCATTTCCAATAAGGATTATCAGCTGGTACATGGGACTTATAGCTGGAGCATTTCGTGGCGTTTATAATACTATGATTTGTATCATATGGGCACCAGCACTATGGGCCTCAGCTTGGCTTTGTGCCTTCTGGGTGATCCTGCAACTTCCTTTAACTGCTTTGAAGTGGTTCATCACTGTTCTTCATACACCAGCTTGGGAACGTGCCAGAAACAAGAGGTGCGTCCTCATCAGCGGGGGTAGTACCGTTCAGGCTGTTCATCTGGCAAGGAATTTTTATAAGGCAGGCGCTAGGGTTGTCGTCTGCGAGATAGAAGGTCTCTTTGGACTGGCACGATTCTCCACAGCCTGTTCGAAATTCTATACTGTTCCTCGACCTGGTCCTAACAGCGCAGCTGAGTACGTGAAAGCTCTGAAAGATATCGTTCAAAAAGAAAGGGCTGTCTATTACATACCTGTCAGTGCTACCAACACAGCCTATTACGATGCTCTAGCCAAACCCCATTTAGAAATAATGGGGTGCGAGTGCTTCGTTCCTGGAACTAGTGAAGTAACGGCCCTGGACGATCCTTTAGAATTATTAAGAAGATGTCGAGCAGTGGGACTTCACACGCCATCCCACTTCGTCCTGAGATCCGTGGAAGACGTGTCCAGGCTCTACGAGAGAGGAAACGTGAGAACCGGTAGGCATATGATGCTAGCAGCTGGACCAGCTGGGATGAGAGATCGTGCAAAAGTTCTCCTACCACCTACAGTAAGAGAATTCCGAAATCAACACGAGATCAGCGACAGACGTCCCTGGGTAGTAATTCGTGATCCTGGCGGTAGCCACTTCCTCACCTGTACCACAGTCAAGGATACCCAAGTAGTAGCCAACGTGACCTGCCGCGTGGATGAGAGTCGAGGACTCATCCCCGAAGAACGTCCTGACGTCACTCAATGGCTCCAGAGGTTCTTCACTAGATCCTTCGGAAGCAGGATCAACGGCCACCTTAGCTTCAGACTAGCCTTGTCGGACGAAGGTGGTGAACTGGTCTCTATAGGGTGCAGAGTAGGGGTTGCTTTACCTTACATTTGTCACACCAGCGTTCATCCCCGTCTAGTTTGGCGACCTTGCCGACATTTCTCAAGACAAAATTCAGGAGCCCTAATCGCCGATGATAGGTACTTCTTACACGATGCCGTCGCCACCGCCCTGAAGAGGCCATCGGTCGACACTGCTGTTCATCTCCTGGGTACCGTCCTTGACAAACGGGAAGCTCTATTTGTCTACTGGGATCCTCTACCCTATTGCGCCTATTATCATCTTCAGCTACCCTTCAGACACATAGCTGGCATCATAAGGGCCCAGCCAGCTCAACACAGGCCACCCCTAGCACCAATGCAGTAAAGAAGTGTACTATATTTATTAAACTTTTGATAACGATAACAGACACTGACAATGAGGTGAAGTGCCCCGAGATAATAACAGCGTTTCACGCCGATAAAACTTTGCCCGACGATTGTTTTCCCCAAATTATCCAAATAACGTTAATTCACCCTGGTTTACCAATCACCACAAGCAACGGTGATACCTTCGACAATAAACGTCCCTGTCTTCGGCGTAGACTGGTCTAGACGCGTCGCATTCTATAAATTAATAATATTGACTATAACATATGTAAATAGATACACGTTTACATTGTTTTTTTTGTTCTTTTTTTTTTAAATACTTTAACCATAGGTGCACGAGAGCGTATAAATATCTTATTTTTCATTACGGTAATCCTCGTGTAATATTTATGCATCGAGTTATCCTCCATTCATAAATCATTCCAACATTCCTTTATACTTAATGTACATTAGTAACCAGGCCGCATTCCTAAGTATATCTTATATATATAATAGCACGAGATACAGAAGCATGAAAATTAATTATTTAACCGTTCTCCTCGCAAACGTTATATATATATATATATATAGTTTTTTAAAAAGCGCGCGCTTTTTTTCTTCGCAGCGTACGAAATTCTCCGCATGGAATTTCGTCGTTTCTAACGTCTTTGTCGATTCTCTTTATTGTGGAACGAATGGATAACGGTATAGATCTGTACAAACTATTTATAATCGAATGTTAATGCGGAGCATTACGTGCCATAAGCTAATTCCTAAGGACTCTGTCATACTCTTATTTATAATAGACTCGTGCAACATATTTATAGTATTTTATATTAGTAAGAAGAAGCGTTCAATGTACGATGTACTGTGATGGCTCCGAAGGATCTAATTCATTATAAAGAACCTCCAATAAATTATAATAAATCAAACGTTCTTACACTATCGATATTATTCATTGCCACACGAACTACCAGACCAAAGACCAGATTGCGAATGTTTCGTCGTATTAATGCAGTTCCCTGATATTAAATATTAGATTGCGTAACCCAAAATTACGTCATAATAATAAATATTACCTCCAAAGCAATATTTTCATATGATAAACATTAAGGAAGACAATTTATACTGTAAGTTCTCTAATGAAAGTTTAACAAGCTTTTTTTGTTAGATATAAATCCATTTTTTTCTTATTGCTCTTTGAGGCGATGATTTCATTCTCTACGTGGACGATGATGATTCTTGCTTTAATTTTGAATTTTTCAATTTATCATTATAACGTACTTCAACTTCTCTGTGTACGTACTGGTGGATATTGTTCACACGTGTTGGAATCTCAGTGTTGGTAAAACTGTAAACAATATGTGCTTACTATAGATGGATGGATGACCCGGGACTGCCCGGACTGACGGACTTTGACAGCCCGGGGTCGTCTGACAGCGATGCCCGCAGTCAGTATTATCACCTCTTTCCCTTCTCGCACTCCAATCTCCCGGACGCAGCAGCGAATGATTGATTAGGTATCCATAAGTCGGCATTCATTACTATCGTCAGTATATTCTGCACTATTGAGCATTTACAAATTTTGTATTTGAATTTTTTTTATGATTCTTCCAGAAAGGATGTCCGGGCCTTGTACGTTGATCCTTTGCACTTTAACTTTTTTTTTGTACTAGTTAAATTACATGTGTATGGCGTCGTAGAGACGCCAGTTGTGTGCAAAGGATTAACTATTGAGTAAGCAACAGTCTTCTGTAAAAGAAAAAAAATGTTCTATTAGAAACGCTTGGATAGAATTTTAAAATATTAACTTTTTGATTGGCAGTTGACGCACCGGTGCTTCAAGAAAAGAAAAAAAATCTTCAATTAGAAATGCTTGGATACAATTTTAAGATATTAACTTTTTGATTGGCAGTTGACGCACTGGTGCTTCAAGATTTTTAATGTTTATAAAATTACGAAATGTTAACCAATTTCGAGGACGATTGGTATCCGAGGGTTTTGAGGGTTGCTGGATACGATCGTAAGGTCAAAACCTGGAAAAAATGAAAATAACGAATCCAATATGGCGGAAAGGTAATTCAGGTAACTTTTACAAATTTAAAAAGTCAATCATGCAAGTTTTTCATCACAGAAAGTATATACGAGTCGTTTTCAAGTTTTTAAGTATTTTTAATATTAACTGCCGTATCCAATAAGAATAAAAGAAGTGATAAATTCAAAATGGCGGACTTAAAAATCAAATTTCTCTAATTTTTCATCCTTTCAGCTCGAATTTGATATTCACAGAAATTATACCTTTTTACGACCGCCATCTTATATCCGCCATATTGAATTTAAGTTTGATCTTTTAATTGTAATTGGACATCAAATTCGTAATCAGCAACCCCAAAAACCCCCGCAACAAAATGTCCAGCCTGAAATTCGAAAATTTCCAAAATTTCTTTTGCACTCGACGCTTCATCCTACCAGTAAAGAGGTGAATGACAATAATATATAGGTAAATATTACTCTCGTCATCAAAGCGAACTTGAGGATTGTTATCAATGACTATTTTTCATTGTCATTAACATATATCTACACGTGCTCAAAGCATGAAGAGTATCGAGTGGAAATACACGAAACAGTTTAGTCTTGTGATAATTTTTTGCATCCGCCTAACGCAAGATTAATTAAACGTCAATACTTATGAACTGATTCGTCGCCAAAGTCATTACGTCTCGCTTGATTTCATTTTAACCTTGTATATCCGTCATTAAGAACTCAGGGAAGCCGACGTGCTTACGTGAGTCTCATTGAAATATGTAATTCCTTACATTTGTTATCCGACGAAAAAGAAAAAAAAAGAAATGTCCCTCCACGGATCTCGATGACTCTGAAATAAAATATATAACGCAATCTTATCATGCAATAATATTGAAATGCAGTCCCTTGACAACCGAGTGAAATAAATCGATAGGCAAGCTATCCCCATAGCTTTTTTTTTCTTTACCCCTTTTCAAGGAAGCACGCAAGATACGCGTACGTGCGTTTCTCCTCGTTCTCCACATAATTGGACACTCGAATAACCCTAGAAGAACTTTAATGATAACGTTTCCCTTAAAATTGTCATTTAAATGAATGACTAACAACGACAATTGTTCCTACGAAAATATCGCGTTTACTCAGTAATGCTAAACGGTCTGATTATCCGTTAGAGTCGTTATCGGATAACTCCTAGGGGGTTAAGAAATGTAACTTGAGATTGTCAATCATTGAAAAGGGAATCCAGTAGTGTTGAGAGGATGTAAAGTCATTTTCTTTTTGGATAGCGAGTACCACGTGGATCCAGGTACAGCATTGTGGGAATTGAAGCAGCTGACGTGAATACCGATAGTCTAGTCACTGGTAACTACTTATATTATGGCTACCTAGTAGGTACCATTAAGCTGGGAGTTTCAATATTCTTCCTTCCGGTTTGCTATGACTTCATGTACAGTTTCCGTTTTGAGATGGTCTGTAGTTATTAGGAAGCAAGATAATTCACTGCCAGACATAATAAACGGCAGTAATAAATAAATAAATAAATATAAATATTATATATATATAGAGAGATTAAAGAAAGAAAGTATAATCTTTGGATAGTCTCTTATACGATCTTCAGACTCTAATACAATTTCCAAGAAGCGATAATGCCTCTATAAGGGGAATATTGAGTCTATATATAAAAAGGCGGGTCTTCATTAATGGTAGACGAATTATGCGTATGTAAAGTGCAAACGAATTCATCGGTAGGATAAGAGGATGTGTCAGCTCGCATAAACAGAGTAAATATATCCACCGGGTGTGATAGCCTAAACCCACGCTCCTCCTGGAGGTCAAGGTTGTCTCGTTTTCAATGCTAGACACAATCATCAAGAGTATCAAGTAGAACCA
Organism: Pachycephus smyrnensis; assembly: GCA_030142225.1. Classification (NCBI taxonomy): domain Eukaryota; kingdom Metazoa; phylum Arthropoda; class Insecta; order Hymenoptera; family Cephidae; genus Pachycephus; species Pachycephus smyrnensis. The sequence continues at coordinate 325,932 of JARQST010000041.1, read as the reverse complement.
GAAAGAAAATCAACAAGCTCAACAATATCAATTCCTATGTAACTACAATAGCAAACTATCGCAATAGTAGACCCACGAGTAACTACTTATAACGGGGAATCCCCAATTTCATTAAGTCTATTAATACAGTTATCAGTCTACACTATTATAATCTGTTACACGATGCAATTTTTACTGCATTTTTCCAGTAACACGTGTAACTTTCAACAGTCCAGTACAAGATATCGATAAGTACGGATACAGAAATTAGTATTGAATGTCGCTGGGCATAGAGATTGGTATAAATTAGTGAAATTGTGGTCCAGGACAAGAGATAACGCGTTGGATTCTGTCTAATGATTCGTGGGATGTAAACAATAGATTTTTCTCTATTCTACCTAATAAATTCTCTGAGAGTGTACTCCTTGTATAAATTATAGAGGGGACTAGTATCGCTGCTATTAATACATTATTGTTGGCGCGACACGAAGCGCAGACGATAAAACTGTTTTCAACGTCTGCTGCTAGTAACAATTCAACAATTAATGTATCGGCGTCCGCTGTATCTTTTGGTTCTCCGTTCACCGTTTCTCTGCTCGGTATAGTTCTTCACTCTTTCGTCACTTCCTCGTCGTCATTAATTTCCTATCTGCCTTACACGCTCACGCGCGCTCTTCCCTTTCGTCCCTCATCACGTATCGCCCATAACTATCCCATTCTCTCAGAATTTCTCTGTATGATGCTACTGTGCCACGTGTGTCTCCTCGTTCTCCTCGTCAACAGCGTCTTCGGGGATTATTATGGGGAGTGCTGGCGACAACAGGATGAAGAGCTCATCTGGGAATACGAAGTCCGAAGGTCACTCAGACTGGGGACTTACCAGGTAGGGATGGATTCATCTTATTTCTTGGAAAATTATTTAATCTCCTCTACACAAAGAGAAAAAGAGAGGGGGAACGTGTACTATAGTAGGCTACGTGGCTTGGGCCTCGTGACAGATAAAAATTCCACGAATAATTATGTGAGCTATGTCTCAGAATACATAATTGAGATTAAATTGATAATAATTCTGTTTACGGCATAGTGTATTGGTCGTATTTTACTGTGTTATGTTGTTTAATAAATAACTTACGTTTTTTTATTATCGTTTGCTCTTTTAAAGGAAGCTGATGCAGAGTACGAACCAACCAGAGCCGTTATCACGTGCATAGAAATAAAATCCCTTTCTCAACAAGACAATGGCGCTGTGTGGATCACATCCGGTGGTGTTGGATATAATTTTTTGAACTTGAAATTCAGATCCAAATACTCCAGGGGTCTTCATTATAAAGTCTTAGTGTATGGACACTCTACTTAGACATAAGTCAATGTACATTCCTTCGTTCTGACTCCTTTCTGTAAAAGATAGATATATTATTTTCCACGTGGTGACTGGAGTCACGTGCGCACACCGTGTAAACACTTATAGCCAAAAATAAAATGATCAATTTTTCATAGGGCGTATCTATAAATTGATATATCATTATACTTCGTATCGGTTTCGTATATATAATATGAATATAACGTATTTTCCACAGTCAAAATCCTTTTCATTCGACCTAATGATTATTTCGTCTTTTACATTCAAGGTCATTGTATTATACATGGGTTCTTCTAGTGTTCCTTTGAGGACGCGTTAAATGGCCATAGCGAAACACCCTCGAATCAGCCAGTCACGTTATAGATCGTTTGACAAATATGATCCACACTGATGGGGACCCTGGTGGTTCGTGGCGACGCCAGAGCGTCGAAGCTCGCGCGATTGGTTGCTTTGATTAATGGAAGCCAAGGTAATGATGCGAGATCGATTCCAGGCTTTTCTTCAAATTCGTAACAACCCTGCATTGTTGTGAATAATAAATATTTCCGTCGGCAGGAAACGAGTCCTTAGTTCAGTTCAGCCAGTCGGTGAAGCAACACCTCGGAGGATACTTAAAAAATGAAAAGTTTGCGTTGAAAGATAAAAAAAATTATATAATTCATACACTGAGTGCTTCGAGTAAAGAAATAATCCACTTACGTTTGTGCATTGTGTCCAAAAAAAAAGTTATATAATACTGTCAACGTTTAATTCACAGGAACTTACAAGAATGCTACTTCCTGTATTTGAAATTCAAATTGAAAGGGATTCCCTGTACGATTTAACCTGCAGTAATATCTTATAATATTGGCCATCGAGATCGCGTGCGACGTAACGTTTCGACAAACACGAATGTCCCATCGCCAACCGTAAAATATCATCCGGCAACAGAGGACTCCTCTTTACTTGTATAAATAGCAGTGAACCTTCCTATTTCCGGCCATAAATACAACCGAGATTGTCCATTCCGTAACCGTTGTATTTTTAGTAGATCACGGACGGCACTCGAAATGATGCTGTCCACTCTGGCATAGATTTTCATGACTATTACCGTATCTTTCTTCATAGTCACGTTGTCAAAGAAGTCCGCCTAGTATTAATCTTCAAAACAAATCCATAAGGGAGACTAATATAATAAGACAGATAAAACATAAATTTATAACGTACCTTAAACCACAGATATTTTTCCACGGCAAAGCGACTGTCACTCCTCGAGGAAGCTCTAGTGAAATATTTCGTGAATCAACTGGGAATCTTCACTAACGATTAAAATGCGTGCCCATTGCTCACTAGCTCTAAATCCAAACTATCGACCGAATATAAGTCAAGCATCGTACCGTATATCCGTAAGCCCGTACCGTTGACCCCCGTGTCGTGACGACGTCGATCAGGGTAAGACTGATTTACGAGGGAGCATGAAGCATGGTAGTGAAGATCGAAAACCCATTACACCAACGCGGGGGATACCTGTCAGGACGAAGAACCCATCGACGTGCACTAGGATCGAGGAAGAACGATGCCACATTTTACTTTTAACAGAATAATCATTTATCATACAAGTCTTAAAGTTATTCATTTCCTGCAGAGTATCCGTATCCCTGCATACCTGCAAAATTAAGGTAAACGTTTGAAGAAATAAAGAAACAGATACAACCGGAAGTTCCAAGGAAAGTTGCACGATTAAGAAGTCTCGCAAAGAGCAACGGATACGACAAAGTGATGAAAATGCAAGGGGAGAACGAGAACGAGGGTTGGTCACGAGAATCACCAAGTGTACAAGGTGTATCTAGAGACGTGGCAATGGTCGGTCGACCAGCAAGGTGCAGAGCACCGGTTTACTGGCCTTCGGAGGAGGAGGAAATGCAAGAGTCCAATATGTATCAGGAATCTAGTTACCGGTAATTGTACGAACACGTTCCACGTATACGAGGAGCAATGTTTCTTTTAAAAGCTCCCCAATAGTCTACACGCAATCGCGCTCTAATACTCTTTGTTCCCTACTAGCTTAACCTAACCTCTTAATAATAAAGCTATCAGATCTTTTGTACACTTAGCCAGGAAATATCCATAGCGTAGCATCCAGGTTGACAGGGTCATCTGCGTACGAATATAGGTTAGAATCTTGAGTACACTATAATAGTAGAGAAACTAGAGAATCGTGTCACTAGTTCCAACGAGATAAGACTAAATCAATTGAGTTCACACGGTGGCCTATCTCCCGGGTCGTATCACAACGCCGAATTATCGTCGATCGTAAATATTCCGGTAACTTTCTCTCTGCCAGAGGAAAACGTGCAGGAGAACCACCCCCGTATCTACCGCCTCCAGTGCCACCGGCGCCACCACCACTTCCACCCCCGAGGGGCCCACCGCGCACTGAAACGCAGATAGACGCCGTGACACGCGATCACGGTGCTCAGGATGGCGGTAGGAGCATCGCGACGACGGCTGTTAGTAAAAGCCCACCGTTCGTCCCGAACACACCCAAAGTCCAAGACTCCATCGGGGATCGAAGGGCCCCGGAAACGCTATCGCCGCCGAGCCTCTTCAACGACTTCCTGTCTTCTGCATCTTCCCTTCGGGACGCAGAAGAGAGTCACCCTTATTCGGCGATGCCTCGGGTGAGTCTTCTTCATCCAATTTAACTTATTCAATCCTTATCCACGCGATACAATGTACCCTAGTCCCTTATCACGGTAACGTTCTAACCTTAAATTTTGAAAAAGAATTACATATAATTTTCAAATACAATGGCGGGTAAATACAACGTGGACACGGATCAACCCTATGGACTCTGTTTACTCTTATCTTCATTGTATCTAGTAAAAGCATTGAACAATTATTCATGAATGATAAATATACTTACATAACCTTTTATGCGTTCATATAAAATATAAACCGTACTCCAGACTGCTACAGTTAACTCTCACAAGTTCCTGAGATCATTCAACCCCAGTTTACTAATTTCACGAACGGAAGGGCGTTAGATTCTCATCCCTTATACGTTACATAATCCTGACATACCGTAAGTATAAAATTAATCAAAAAGAATCATTTTAGACGTATTCAGTATGCTGACTTTCTACTGATTTTATCATTCAACCAGACGTCCTAAGACATATTTTTACCCCCATTCCAAGTAACTAATTTAAATATCTTCCCTTAGAATTCAATGCAGCTCAGATATCATTAAAGTGGATGAGTAACTACCCATATAGATCATATATATATACATTAACTAGTTTCCCATACTGAGGATTGATTGACTCGTTCTACCAGCTTGAACTCTAACCTAAACGTGCAGGCGTTAAGGAGTAGCGAGTAATGAACCTAGTATCATCCTATAAACCTGCTGCTGGTCGTTCATCAACTGATAATTAGGTTAACTGCCTATCTGCACGTATACTAATTGATTTACAAGCTCCTCTGAATTTATCGAATGTGAATCACGATTTCTTACAAAACCAATCACGGGTTATCGAATGATTAGTACGATAAGAAAAATATCGATTCCGAATATATTCACAAGGACGGTAAGTTAGTAGAGGATTTTTTTTACGTGCATTCACTATCTTCATCCCTTATCCCAGCAGTGTACACGTGGTGGGATTAATACTCCGAACGACATATGGTCGAAGGAGATAGGGTGGCGATAAATTGATAGGCGATAGAATCGACTGCCATTACTTTTTTTTCTACCATCTATTAACGTAAATCTTTGGATACCGGGTGACACAATATCAACAGTGACCATTGGTCACTTTCTCACAGGGTATGACGCATTCATTGTCAGGAATAGTCGTTAAAATGTAATAATGTATTAGCCTCATGTTGGGCTAGGTGAACTCACGTGTCTGCATTCTAGTCACCCTCTAATCAGGGAAAGCATTGTCTGGTATTATGAATTCTTTTTTACTCTTAATAAGCTTCCCACAATATTGTTTAGGTCAATTTTAAGTATTTTTTGTCAAAAAATTTATTGATCCACTTGGGCATAACTTCAGTAACGTCACTTGAAATTTAATTAAGGGTTAAGTTTCTTAATGCAAGCATAGGATTGGTCAATGTGGCATTTAAGCTTGAGTTAAATTTCAACTGATATTGATGGAACTGGGTTTTAATGAATTTGTAAAAAATTTTGTAACTTGAACCATGAAAATTTTTGATCTATTCACGTCCCTGATATATATATATATGACTCGAGTATATATATATAGACACGTGGCATTAATTCTATACACGATAAATTGCGTGTATCCCATTGGCTAGGCGTAAAGTGCGTGAGCCTAGGGTGCGTATCATGCACGTATCAATATTGCATGTTGCATATATATATATGCACATATGTTTCGCGGTCATAGTCGTGCACTCAATCGATATCCGACGTTTATTACAAAACTTTGACAAAGTTAATATTTTCGTTTGATTAACGCTGCGTCGCTTAATTACCGAGTAGAAATATATAATCAGTATGACATTATGTCATCGAGATTGTCACTTGCGTCCTAGAAAGTTCAATTAAATAAATTTCAATTCTCTCGATCAGAATTATTATCCTTATCATGCGGGAGCCATTGCGTCGGTTGATTATAATTAATGAAATATCCATCCCTGAATTTATTCGATTATGATTGAATTATTATGATTATCGCTTGGGTACGCTGATCTTTAATAATAATCATAAGGATTCTCGTAATCCAAAAAAAATAGACATTCGCCATTTTATCCGCGCTAAACGCGATGATGTATTATTTATTGAGTCTTGGAATATTGGAAAAGAAATTATTATTGTAAACAATAATTGATCAGCATTTTAAATCGCGGCGACTCATCGTTATGCATCGAGAAACGAAAAATTGATGATCGATGAATAAAATTATCTCGTTTTCTTTTTATGTTCTCCACGTGAGGTCTTATCAGTTTGATTCTAAGCTAGTCAAGCTATCGAACGCTTAGAATTAAGCGTTGTATTAAGAAGGCAGATGAAAATGATTATTGCTTTTAATGAATTATATGCAATGCAAAAAAAGTTCATCTGTTGCAACATGTTTACATTACAATGCGACGATAATCAGTCCGAGGCCTTGGGGCACGTTGATATCTTACGTCCAAATTAACTTTATCGATTGACGTGCATACGTAATTAACACGATGATTGCAGTAAGTAATAATCATACAATTGCGTAAGGAAGTTAATATTTAAGACAAAAAAAAATTGATGAAATATCACGGGCTTCTTGGCTGTATCGCATCCCCAAAAGGATCCTTGAGCGAGTGATATTGTTAATGAAGAAAAAAAAAAAGAAAAAATATCTAAGCTAATGAACTGTCAGGCTTACGTGATCTCGCGCTCCCTCATTAACGTCGTCGTATAAATCTATATCGTGTAAAGAGCTTCTGGATGGGAGAAAAAAAATAATCTAACTTCGTGAACTTTATCCTCCGACACTTTTATACATGTTCGAAAGTTATTGATTAGAATTTCACGAAATCATTCCGCATTCCAGTGGCATTTCGTGTAATCGATAATAATACGTGTTGGGAAGCTTTATGGTTTTTTTGGGATTTTTTTTTAGGTTAACGATTGCGTATTAATATCAGTCATAACATCGGTTAAGGAATCGATGTCAACATTCCCTTAATTGCGTCACGTGACTGTCGCGAATCGGGATGAACGTTGACCGCGGTTGTTTCTGCAGTGCAAAACGTTGACTTCGTCTCGTCTCGTAGACTTTGCACTGAGATTCAACAGACTCGTGAATTCTAATGCGTGCACGCACGCACGCACGCACTCGTTCATTCATCTCCACGCACTTAATATTAATTCTAAGAAGCTTATCAGTGGTTTGTTCTTAACAAGGCCTATTTTCATATTATTACGTATAAAACCTTCCATTCGGCTTTTTTTATGACTTTTTAGTTTGTTTTTTTATTTTAAGAAAATATAAACACGCCTTGAGGAGCTGACTGTCGTGGGAAAATTTTAAGTAGAATTTTATACGGTTTTGTATCTGTGGATGGATTTTGCAGTAGGAATTGTTGGAGGGGATGAATTTAGATTTAAATTGTATATATGCAAAAGTTTAATCCTAGTCGGATCATTGATTAGTGTTATCAGACTAGAAGCAGTGGGATGCTTTTATGCACTTTGTCATTGCATGGTCAAGGACAATGTTAGGATTGAACTTTTTGGAGGTATGCAACCCTGAAGATTGCTAGTGCGAATTCTCTCACGCCATGGTCATAATTGTATTCATATGCTGCACGTGGGTCTACCTCCTTCTGTTATCATTGGATCTAATCGATATGACGTTATTATGGCTTAATGAGAATATGATTAAAGAATTTTTGGTTCTTTTGATACAACAGAAGTCGATGGAAAGTTTTAATTCTTATATGACCAATATTCTTTTGAATTTAGGTCAATAATATTTTTATTTAGGCAATGGCCTGTGCTGTTTACTCGTTAGAACTGTAGACGAGGTCCAGACAAAATCAATGACCTACAATCATAAATCATTCATGATTATCCAACTGCAAAGTATGGCGTTTCAAAGTACTAATGTAAAAAGTGTCGCATGGATTAAACCGTTCAAAGTCGGCTGAAGCAGCGGTACTTTTTGCTGTTGTACTTTGAGTCTGTGACATTTCATAATTAGATAATGACGTTGGCACTTAATTAAAAGGCTGTTGAATGAGAACGTTGATTAGGATGTGATTTTGGTTGATAGAAAGTAGAGAGTTACCTTAAAAAGACGAAAAAATGAACGATAATTCCAGTACAGTAAAAGATTAATTTGAAAAATGTGAATTTTTTACTTTTCATACCTTTAAATTTTTGTCTAATCCATTGTCAAATTTTATTGATAACTAGTAAGGAAGTATATCTTTTTTTTGTATATCCTTGCACTTGTTTTTATTATTTTTTTAAAATGGTATCAATTTGAGAACCTATAATGCACCATGTCATTTATCATCCAGCCGGGTAAGAGAGTCTTCTAGTGATCTGCAACAACGTAATAGTCTACAAAAATATACGCATATATAAAAAGATACGAAATTACGGTTCAAACCAGTTCACTGCGTACTGGCATAGATTATACCGGCTCAAATTCCACGACCATTAGTTCTCGATGAAACGCTTAACAATTTGTCACACTCAATATAAATTATGTAAATTATTATAGGTTCCAAAGTCTACCCGACAATCTTCTCAATGTATTGTGTGCATTACTGTCGTCCAAGATACTCAACCTGACCTAGACAAACACAGGGGCAGACTGACAGAATAAGATAATAAAATTTTCCATTGACCAACAAGTAAAAACAAAATCAGGTATAGTAGTGCAAAAATGATTAACTCTTCATAATTCACTCTCTGTCCCTACGATAAGCCGATTACTACAATCCTACAAAGTTCTAGGTTTATCTCGATACAATTACCATCCAGGTGTGAACTTCCCATGTATAATGATCGTTGGCGTGCAATGATTAAATTAATCGTCGCAACAGATTTACAACGTAAGTCCATATTTGATTATAAGTTAAGAACCACCCAGTCAATTCCACTCTTCCGTACATGGTTCGTTGAACCATACCGATTTTATTAGAATATTAATAGCCAGTGTACCATGAAAATAGGCCTGACTAAATCGTCAAAGTTTTAATTAGTTTTCAGCACAGTTCTTCAGCCAGCCAAGAAACTTTTCGAGCTTCTCGAGATTTTCATCAAGAGATGCGATCAGAATCATCCCTTATAGTCATTCCTACAGATTTCTTCAAATTGACCCTAAACCTCCAACCTTATCTGCCTATACACAGGTAATAGAACGAAGATGATAAATAATCAATACAAAAATCATTATAAATCCCAGTACAATCATCAACACCCCAATCTCATTTAAACCCTTTCGTTTAGGTATCAAGTCCCCCACCTATCTGCTTGAGGAATAACGTTTTGGAAACTCCAGGGGTAACGTTATCCTTTCACCCTGAAGAAACTTCTTACAACGTTACACCTGGGGGTATCGCGTTGCCACGCTAAGGAAGTCATACAAGCCTTTTGGGATAGTATTTGGAAATATATCCTCCTATCGTACAATGTTATATCGATTGGTGCCATTCAGTACCAGGTGTTGGTTTCTACTGGTTCTCCTTCTACCTTCTCAAGCCACCCTTGCAGTCTCCGCCAATCCCCTAAGCTTATACTTCAGAGCTTACCATCCACCACAAGGTGGTGCTGCTTACATCCTCAGGTGAACTTACCTCTGAAAAGACACCCACTTCAGTATCCTATCAGTATAGTGTGAACCAGATACCTTCACTTAGTATTACTTCAGGATCCACATGCCGTGCACACGTGGACACTTCAGGTACCTTAAGATCTTAATTAATCTAATCGGTAAGGCAGATTCCACGTTAACCGATTGTCCTAGGGCATTAATCAAGTGACCATGTTTTTACCTTATTCAAACCTATAACTAATATTGAATATTAACATTGAATCTGTATAGTGTATATATATATATATATTTATTACCTGTTGTCCTCTGACGTCATATTTTAATAGATTTCTATTATTTTTTCTCTATGCTCCTATTCGCCATTGATCCTGTTTATATATACAAGCTTTGTTAGAGATAAGTGAGTTTCCTATCACTGAGAGGTCTCTTTGATCGTCCGAATATCTTTTGTATAATTTTAATAACGTTTGTCGTACGATCAATTTTTTATTCTTTATTTACTCGTCTTTTTCAAATATTTACGATCGACTCGCGCGATCCTTCGCATTATGAAGCAAAAATAAACTGGTTGAGTTATACTGGGCGTGACTAAAAATATCATTCCTGCAAACAATACTACTTGCGTATTATTGTTATACACGATGGAAATATCTTTTACTGTGTGATAACGTTGTATTGGATTTATGATAAATCTTTAACACTGCTCTCCTATCACATATCGGATATGCTTGAGGGGTGATTCTTCTGGCGGAATTACGACAACACGATATATAATGATACCATTAGCGAAGTAAACAATCGATTTTAATGAAGATTCAGTTACGTTATTGCATATATGTAGACAAGTGTAGAAAACGATATATATTTTGTACGAAGATCAGCTGTGATAAGGATTTTCATTGAAATTATCGTACAATAAAATTTTCGGCGATTCGATTAATTGAAAAATATTTTAAAGTGTTATTTGATCGAATGCAAATCTGTTTTCCCCTTTACCTTCGAGATTAGTCTTTTATTTTCGATTAAAATTGACCTCATAATATTTCGGGTTAATCACTGAACCCTGATTATAGTTCAGATTGGATAGGAGACTCTTAGGGTGGTTCAAACTGGTAATGAACTGTACAGAAGAATAATAACAGACTCTGAGTTTAATAATATCTAACTGATATATATATTATTAACTTGACCTACGTTATAAGTTATAGGGAGTCGTTCAGTTCGATAAAAGATTTGAATTCAAGTCGTAGAGTCATTAAGAAAATTTTTTATTGAGTTTTAATAGAAATTAGGATTGATGACTTTTAGGATTCTGGATGAAACTGTTTTATATTTGTTGTGTGACTGACCTGGCAAGGAAACTTTGTGATCCAGTTTATTCTTCTAGTAAGGATAAGTTTCGAAGTTTGATAGTTCACTTTTGGTCTTTTTGGGGGGTAATAGTTTTGGAAAGTACTGAACGATCAGCAAGATCGTTGTTACTTTAATCATTTTTTCTGTAAATGGTGAATGCAGCTTTTTTTTCTCACGCAAGACACCGCCAGTCACGGATTTGCTACCCTGAGTCTTCCCCCTTCTTGTCGCTGGGAATTTACTTCTTCCTTCTTCGATTCCTTCGCCATATTTCTCTTAACTGGAGACACAGGAGACGACCTGCGTGTCGTTCTTCCTGTAGAATTAGGAACTTGTTTTATCAATAATATCCCAAAGTTTCTGGTTCACCCGAAAATTTCGTTACAAAACCGAAACTCGTGCATATATTAATATTATTTGTATCTGACGGAAAGTGAAGAAGAAACTAATCATTGGACAGGAGCTGATAACTTTATGATAATGAAATCAAACTAAAGCTCATAGATCGTAATTCTTTTATTTTTTAATAGGTATTAAATAGTCGATGACGTCCGATCAATCCCAATGAGAAAACGCAATAAAGTTTTCCCGACGCAGTTAAAGGACAAAGCACAATATTACTTTAATTTTGACGAATTTAATAAAGTGGAATTTAAAATTTGTTGTTATACAAATAATCGCGAGTCTTGAAATCATTATCTAGGATTTCTTATGTAAAGCATAGATTTAGCTTTTAGCGAACTTTATTTTTTAATTATTGGTTCGATAAAAGGATCTCTGATACCGTAATAGTTTAATATTTCTTAATTGATTGTCCGAATCAAGTTGGCTCCCCTGCTTAACAAATCCGATTGAAATCAATAGAAAACCGATAGAGATCCGATTCGATTACAATCGGGGTAATCGGAGGCACTTGAAATGAATTGGTTATCGTGTCCAATATGATTATTGGTGATTACTTCATAAACAATCAATTTTTTACTGAAATTGATGGGAATCTCATTCATTTTCAGTAGTAAATATCT
>JARQST010000041.1:258150-313833 GCA_030142225.1 Pachycephus smyrnensis | reverse complement strand
TTTCATTTTATTGTTACTTACAATCTTTTTATATTATTATTTTAGGCGCTACCCAAGGGTCCCTCTCATTTGACGTTACGAGGACAGATGGAGAGGCGGCGGCCACCGTTTCTCAGAGGCTCAGCCAAAGGCAAAGAGGTACTGATGTCTTCTGGTGGTCCATAAATTCAACTGCCTAAAGCTGTTGAATGGAATGAATGCTTTATAGGATTATTTTCTTTTTGAATTTTTCAACTTTATTGGAACTAATCGATTTGCATTGGAGTAATCGATAATTATGGGGTTTTGGTGGAGTTTAAACCTCAGGAACCAATTATGGCTGACATCTACCACTCTGAGTTACCTGATGAGTGAATGAGCAAATATATTTCTTATGGGATATGTCATGTTCTGTCAAATCTCCATTTGAATTCTGTATATTTTTTTAGTGTTTTGCTGGATTTATAAATTTTATACTTTATTGTTAATAGTTTGTACGTTGTGTACTTATTGGACAATAAGTTTATAACCTACAATGAAGTTCCATAAAGGAGATATACACAATAGCTGTAATTAAAATATTTGAATATAGCTTATGAACAGAATTTGTTATGACCAAGAAGATATTTTGATGGTTGTGAATTTCTTATGATGAATATTTCCTGATTTTGTTTGCACAATAACTGCTTCTATCTAATGTTTGTTAATAAAATGCATAATACTTCCTATCGTACAATCATTTTTATTTGTGTGTTACTGAGCTTGACCCATAAGAGATCATGAATTATTACATAAAGTGTTTGGGCAGATGTGTTGTTATGATGCGCAACAAAATTTCATGACATTCTTTTGGTATACATCTTCCATGAGATAAAGGTATATCTGTTTATTTATGTTAATAGTAAATCATTTATTATTTGTAATATTATTATAATTCTGCTTAATGATATTCATGTACTTCATAAGACATGTAATTGCATTTAAATCTTAGCCAGCGAGAAGCGGAAGTAGTAAAATGGAGTCTGGACGAAGTGGGACCCTGGGTAGTGCCAGTGGAGATAGAGGAAGCGATGAAGATCTCTCTCCAGATGCACTTGTAAGACAGAATTATGAATTGCGACACCGTCTTGAAGAAGAGGCAGCTAGTTACAAGAGACGACTGGATACGTATCGCCAAGCTCAACAACATCAAGCAGCCTTGGTCTCTCGTTTGCAAGCCAAAGTAAGTTTAATAGGTAAATCTTTACTTCGCCATGTTTCAATTTACAGTCTCTTTAATAATATTCACTATCAATTGCATTCTTAGGTTCTGCAGTACAAGCAGAGATGCTCCGAGTTAGAAAACCAAATGGTGGAAACGCTACCTGGTGAAACTGGTAGGAGTGCGACTGCACCGGCTCAAGGAACCTCAGCTTTGGATGCAGCACATCAAACACTCCGTGAATTACGAGAAGAACAAATTCAAGATTTAGAGACTGCCTTGAAAAAGCTTGCAGAAGAACGAAGAAGGTCACTTAATTATCTACACTATCAAATACTAAAGTCATCGCAGCTGTACTTGAAGAAAAGATGCTAAAAAAATGTACTAAATTTCAGGTGCGAAAAGCTCCTACAACTAAACACCTCTCTGAAAGATCAGCTCGAGGAATGTCATCAAACGAATGAGGTTCTCACCAATGATCTTCAAAAATTGAGTAATGACTGGGACACGTTACGTGAGGAAATGACAGTTAAGGAAGATGAATGGAAAGAAGAAGAGCAAGCTTTCAACGAGTACTATACATCCGAGCACAATCGTCTATTAAATCTATGGCGCGACGTAGTCTCTGTTAAAAGGTTGTTTTCGGAAACTAAATCTGCAACGGAAAGGGATCTATCCAAACTACGAAATCAAATTACATCCACATCCAATGATATGGCCACAGCTTGCAGCAACGTAAACTTTGCAATTAAAATGCAAGCCAGTGCTATACAACAACCTACCGTACGTTAATCATTGATTATATCCTGAATAATCCAAACCTTAAATTTATTTAATAACCAGCCAATAAACACCTTCTAGGTATCTCAGCAATTCCAACAGGCTCAAGCAACGTCCGACATGAAAGCAGAAATAACAACTCTGAAACAGCAATTCGATGTAGCCCAAAATGAAATTCGTCTCAAGGAGGACAGAATTAATCAACTGATACGTGAAGTTCATACATTGGTAAATTGAATTACTCAATAATAATTCTTCGTGGTGTTTATCATTCACCATCTACCTGGCTTCCTCACAGGAAGAGAGATGCGGCGAAGCAGAGGCTGGCATGGGACAAGTTGCTCGTATGCAGGAAGATGTTGAAATATTACAATCTGCTTTAAGAGACATAGCTCATGCCGTTATTCAAGATGCCGAATCTCGAGACATTGAAAATACTCAGCCACCGCCCCACGTTCATTTATCTCCCAGTGCTCCTGTTCCTCAGAGGTCACCTAAAAGAGGAACAAGAATCAACACGACCCCGGCTTTCGCGGAGAGCACGATCAGTGCCGTTCAGGCAGCTTTGCATAAATATCAATTGACAATACATGAGCTTCAAGTGAGATGCATTTTTGGAATATATTATTATAATTTCTGGATCATCAGTTACAACAATTGCGATGATGTATTATGATGTTTTTTAAAGGTAAAATTGCAAACTAACAAAGAGCAGTTAAATATTACACGTAAACAGTGCGAGAATGCTGAAGATAATTCACATAATCTCGAAGACAAACTTGGGGAACTTACTGCACAGTTGGATGCATCGCGCTTACAATGCACTCAACTGTTGCAAGAGAAGGAGATGCTTCAAAAGACTTTAGACAGTCTACGTTCGGAGAAGAATGCACTTGACAAGAATCGCGTGGAGATTAATACTATGGTAGAATTTATAGTCTGTCCATAATAGCTTCGTGGTAGCATTGTTATAACTGATGCTCGTGCTGTTACAGATCGAAGCGTTGAATACAGACTACGAGAAGTTACAGAAGGCAAATAATAAATTACAAAAATTATGCGACAATCTGGAAGATGAGAAATTATATCTGCAGAGTGAACTCGATAGAGTGAACAAAGATTCAGACTTGCGGTTCGTTGTTTTATTTTATACTTTTAATTCCCACAGGCTTATTACTTATTTCATATTTTTATTGATAGGGAATTGAGTCTTCGTTCTGAAGAAGAGAGGTGCAGTAGAATGAGAGAAGAATTATTAACGTTGCGTGAGGAATTAAATAAAGCTTATCTCGCGAAGGACATGTTGGAACAACAAAAGTTAGAATCAGACGGATTAATCTCGCAAATTGAAAAGAGTAAAGGTAATTACGTTAACTAATTTAATTTCAGATCTACCGTATAGATATTAATGACGAATTATATTGTTTAATTTCGCAGGTGATCTTGAATTAGAGGTGGAACGTATTTTGTTGGAAAAATCTGACGTCCAAGAAGCTCTTGAGAAGATGGAAGCCTTGTGCGCAAATCACGAGCAAGACAAGGGGAGACTGTTGGATGAATTGAAGAAGTTAGAGGAAGAAAAGAATAAGTTGATTAATCAATGTGCCGATCAACAAGGAGATCTGAGTTCTTTGAGAAAGGAAATCCTACAAGCGGAACAGACTCGATTGGATCTTGAATCTGACAAAGTGACTTTAAATGAAAAGATAAAATTCTTGGAAATTGAGAAAGAGAAGGTGGAGTTGGAGTTGGGCCAAGTAACACGAGAAAGAGGAGACCTCAGCAATCAACTGTCAGTTCTGGCAAGAAAGAAAGAAGCTCTGAACGAGGAACTCATGAGACTTAGACAGCGACTGGAACAAGCTAATGAAACGAATTCACGTATTAACAGAAATCTGGAGGATCTTGTAAAAGAAAATGAGGAGAAGCAAGTACTTTTGGAAACCCACGATAAGGAATTTCAACGTCTTCAAGAACAACTCGCTTCCTTGCGTAGCGAAAAGGAGACCCTGGAAGGCGTGTTATTTGACACGCAAACTAATTTAGAGGCAACTCATATAAAAAAGACGCAATTGGAAAAAGATCAGCAAGATTTATTAGTCAAGCAAGAAAGTCTAAAAGGTCAAATATCAAGATTAACTAAAGATCTCGAGAACAGTGAAAAGCGCGCACAGGAGATCAAGCAAACCTTAACGCAACAAGTTGGAAATCAAGAAGCGGAATTTCAACAAATTATTGCAAACATGAAAAAACAAAATGACGACAGTATAAAGAAATTGAATGAAGAAAAGGTACGTCTTAGTGAATGAACGTTTTTAAACGTATAATTAGATATATTTTTTAACATGCTTTGTGACTTATTTCAGGAACAAGTACGAATCTCTCTGGAGAAACGTCTTCAACAAACATTAACGCAGCTCGGTAGTGAGAAAGATGATGAGATAAGTCAGCTACAACAGAGAATAGAAGAATTACAACAACACATTGAAAACTTATGTCAACAACACGAAGAGGCTCTTCTTCGAGCTGAAAATGACAAGCAACAAGCTCTATTAATCGGTAAGAAACACTTGGTCAACGTTCTTTAAGCGGGATTCGTGTATTTAATGTCTTGTTTGGTTATTAAAGCACATCACGATCAACAAGCCTTAATGGAGAAGCTGGAAACCGTTTTCCGTGAGTTAGAAGAAGAGAAAGGTGGTTCAGACAGATTACGCAGAGAAGCAATGGTACGTGCTGAACAGGATCGCAACAACATCAATCAACTGCGTGACGAGTTGAATCGCATCAGAGCAAGATTGGACGAGACGAAGTTGAAGGGTGACGAAGAGAAGATGAAGTTGGAATTGAAGATTGAAGAAATCTGGAAAGAGAGAGAATCCGCTCAAAGGGAAACTGAAGAGTTGCAGGTGCAGTTGCATATGTCTGAAGATAAAATCGATGGACTTCAAAATCAACTGCACGAAACTGGCAGAAAATTGAAAGAAGGTAAATTTATATTTTTATTTCTGTTCTATATCATTTTATTTCATTTGCTGTATTATTACAGCTGAAAACACTATTGAGACATTGCGCAAGGAACTAGTTGATGTGCGTAGACAGTTGACTGATTCGAATTATGAAAAGGATAAATACAACAGCAGCAACAAAGAGCTACGCGAATACGTAAAACGCGTCGAAGGTGAAAAGAGGGAACAAAGCAGATCGTTAGAAGAAGCTTATCAGAAGATTGCAGGATTGGAAGACGCGAAGACAGCTATAGATGCTGAGAGAACTAGACTTCAGACACAACTGCGTGAGATGGAACGAGATTCGATGCAGTTGCAACAACAATTGCGACATACTCAAGATGAATTACAGAAATCACATTCCGCCAATTTACAAGCACAGAATGAAGAGCGTGAATTGCAAGCGCGATTGGCCAACGAGACTGAAGAGCGGGAACGTCTTCAGTTGCAATTACATCAACTGAAGAAACAGGTAGAATTTTAAAATAATTTTAACCAAATCCTAGTACGTTTCTTAACATTTAATTATGACCAAATACTTTCTACAGATTGTCGATTTGGATAACAGCCTGGAAGTCACACGTCAGGAACTTGGAAGACTGCGTTCCCGAGGCGACGAAGAAGACGAACGTTGGAGAGCAAGAGAACAGGAATTACTTGTCCGTCTAGAGGACAGTCGATGTCGCGAAAGAAAGTTGGAAGATCAGAAACATAATCTTGAAGTCTGTCTAGCAGATGCTTCTCAGCAATTGCAAGAATTGAAGGTAATTGAAGAATTGAATCACAAAAAATCACCTCAGTAATTAATTTCACAGTAAAATATTTAAATACTCAAAATATCCATTTTAATAATTAATGTCCCGTTCAATCAGGCACGTCTTGGTGGATCCGAGGGTAGAGTACGAGCCTTGGACGCTCAATTGTCCCAAATGGAAATAGCGAAGAAAGAAGTTGAACAAAAACTAAGTAGTGTAGGATCAACACTACGTCGTATTGCTGGTATCCAGTTGGATGGTAGCGTTAATATGCCCTTCAAGTTAATGAGCCCATCGCGAAGATGGAGTCCAGCAAGAGGTATGCATTCGTTTAAAGTCCTAAAGAAAATCTTTCACTCCTGTATTGCTAAATACTTCCTATTGTACTAGTTCACCAAGATCACGGTGACGGTGGTCGTGACGTAGTGCTGGACGTTGATCCTGAAGCTATCAGGAAGGGAGTAAGATCCCTAATGCAACAAGTTGCACAAATTGAACGTGAAAGAGTGAGTCTTTTATTATAAATAACAAAGCATATTTAATCCGTACTAATCATAAGAGGATCTTCATCACTGATGCTCTTCCTCAACAGGATGATTACAAGACCGAAGTTAGTAATATAAAGAAACAACTGGCAGAAGCTCAAGAGGTCCAAAACAAGTCTGACTCTAAGCTTCATAATTTCCATGCCAGTTTGCGTGCATTGCAAGATGAGAAAAATGCTCTTGAAGCCAAACTTTCCCAGAAGCAAGCAGCTTTCCAAGCTCAGGTACTGAAATATTTTACTCTTTATCTGATAAGCCATTGCAGTTGTCAATATTAAGTCTTCTTGTCAGGCTGAAGCTTTACAACAAAAAACTGAAGAGTCTAAACAACTGCGGGAGAAGGTAACGACACTGGAGCTAACAGTTAGTAGTGAATCCGATGAAAGAGGACAGTACGAGGTAAGCTACGTTATTTTGAGTCTGTAAATTTCCTCATTGTCAAAGTACATTGATCTTGATAGGATAAGCTTGAAAAAATGAAGCAAGCTATAAACCGACTGGAGAATGAAAAACGAGGCCTTCAAGAGGAACTTGCTAGAAACGAATCTCGTTCAACGAAATTGGAATTACAACGAATGTCTCTAGAGGGAGATCTACAGCGTTTGCAAATGATCTTACAAGAGAAGGATGGAAATATACAGGTTAGACAATTACTTTAACAACAGGTTTTAACAATTAGTTTTAACAATTAAACACGAACGTAATTTTCTATAGAAATTACAAGATCGATGCGACGCTCAAACGCGTACCATGGCTAGTTTAGAGGAACGTTGTGCTTCTTTGAAATCTACAATAGAGCAACTAAATATCGCTCTGGAAAGAGCTTCGTCAGGTGAAAGTGAATTGAGAAGTGAGATTAATATTTTGCAACGTAATTTAATGGAGACTAGTGCAGCCTCTCAGAGTAATAATGAGAAGCTTAAACAGGTAAATCCGTATAATAATTCTTGCCAGTACAGAAGCTTTAATGAATGCATATTTGTCTTCAGCTTCAAAAACAATTATCAAATGCTGAGAATGAGCGTCGAGTTCTATCCGAACGTTTGGATTCAGCACAGCAATCAGTAACAGAATTAAGGCACACGAATCAAACGTTATTGGATCAAGCTGCTCGTCTGCAAAATGAATTGGCTAATAACGAAGTACAGCGTTCGGGTCTAGAAGCCCAACTGAGATTATCCAGTTGGCCACAGGAAGGCAGTTCCAGTAAGGACGAAGAGTTGGTTCGACAGTTGCAGAATGCACAGCGCGAGAGAAGCGAGATGCGAGGAAAAGTTGAAGCTCTTCACGACAAGGTCAAATACTAATCCAAACTTTATAATATATTTAATGAAACGTTCTAAACAAGCTATATATTTAATGTCGCAGGTTAAATTATTGGAAGCTGATAAACGCAATCTGGAACGTCAACTTTCCTCAGTAAGACCCGGAAGTATTCGTAGCAAGAGTTACGAGCGTCCTGAAAAGGCACATGCGGAATTAATGGGCTCTAATATTAACATTGACAATCTCGAGCAAGAGAACAGAGAATTACGACTGAAGATTCGACGATTAGAAACACAATTGGCTGAGAAAGAGGCTGAGTTAATTCGAGCAAAATCTACGCATTCTCATTCCCACTCGACTCTCGACTTGAGTCGTGACAGAACCAGTGAGATTGAACGACTTAGAGCTGCTCAGTTGCAAGCAGAAAAGTTACTGGAAGCAAGAGAACAAAGTCATCGTCAGCAGGTTCTACGTCTTGAAAACCAGGTATACAATTTTTCTTTTTTTTTCTTTCTAGCATAGCAATACTCATCCAGTAGGTAATCCTAATATAAAAATCTTCTAGATTCAGTTACTCAGGGAGCAACTAAATCAAGAAATAAAACGTCGCCAACTCTACGTCTTGCGCAGCTCTCGTGCCGGAAGAGAGATGCAACAGTTGCGTCAAGCTTTAGGCGACTCACTAAGAACTGTATCTCAGGATCCATCATTAGATGCTATGTTACTAGAACATGAAGCCAGAAAATTAGACACTACTCTCGCTAGTACTGCTAGTTTACCACCATCATTGGCATTGCCACCACCATCATCGTATGACAGAAGATCACCTACGCCAACTCATCTGAAATAAATCAAAACGGGGGATCAATCTTCCAGCTGTCGCAGTTGGTCTCTGCAGACATAGCCGAAGACCAATGATCGAGAGGATATTTTACGAAGTTTATTATGTCATCTAATTGCGGTATGTATACTTTTCGTAACCGGAAGTCCTTCTTGTGACCTTTCCGGATTGTCCTTTCTCGATGCCCAGTAGGGAATCAAAGCTGGAAAGCCCTTTTTAGTCGTTCCGCTCATGAGAGCGGAGGTAGATGAATGTTGCTTGTTAATATTTCTTTTTTCCATTTAAGAAAGTAGTGCTATGATTTTTAATGCGTGCAGTAAATTTCTTTAATAAGATACTCGATGCAGCATAATTAGTAGCATTTAGCTCTCATTTTTGTTATAAAATATTTAATTTCAAATCTGGTGTCGAACCTTAACCGAAAGACATGAAATCTTTTGGAAAATGTACTTAAATCCTGTAGGGAGTAAATACATTTGTTTAATGTTATTTTGTTTAATGGACAATGGTTCTACACGCGCTTAGTATGTAGGATATAAAATATTCCAGAAATATTCCAGTATTGTCTTACCGAAAACAGTATCTGTTTAATTTAATTCCCTGCATATCATTGGCAATTGTGAGAATGAATTTATGGGAATTTGTGTAATTACAATGTATCAGGGTTCAACGCAAGAGAACTGTAATCATAGCCTTTATAAAGTCCGTCCATACTTATCTATAACATTGTTACTTAATTAGTTGTGCTGACTTAACGAAGTCTTGAAGATCATAACAGAAACTTGTTATAGCATAATCTGAATTATGATCCGTGCTAGGGACAGTACCTATAAAATAGGATGTTACAGTAAGGAAATGCTATGTTTAGTCTCGTCCTGAGACCAAACTTTATCATCTGACAAGAGCATTGTAAAGATACATTATCCGTTTTTCATTATATCGATGACAGTACTTAATGAGACATTAACGAGCGTTTAAAAGCAAATGACTTTAAATGATAAGAAGATAGTGAAGGTGCAGATGTAAATGGCAGAGAATGGATTGTGTCAGTTCTTTAGTATTGAGAATATTGACATCCAGTCCAGCCAGATCATCCACCCCGGCGCGTCTCTGCTGCCCAGCTTACGGATCATGACAGATATAAGTAATATAGAAGAATATTTATACTTAATTTATTTCAGTAAAATTTAAGGTATTTAAATGAAAAGAAAAGTGCAAATCACACAGTGACTTTTACACCGTGAAAGTAAGACTTCCGCATTAAACCATGACAGCGTAATAGGAATCATGACTTGTCACATTTATTATGTTTTTATCTATTCTTGCCGTCCTATTTTGTACAAAATTGTGATTACAAAGACTTTACCTTTGACTAAAGTATATTGATTTATTTATTGTATTGAAATTTCGTTGTAGCATAACGTACTGGTATGAAAACTTTCATTTTGATGTATACCTAATTCGATGGATAAGTGTAAGATTGACTTAATTTTTTCTATATAGCTTTAGTCGAACAATTATATACAAACATGTGTAAAAGTTTATAACTTTAAGAACTTTCAATCGCCAGGCATCAAAATAAGTGCAACTTGATTTTATGTAATTATCATTCCTTCAGGAAATACTGACGTACATGTTACATATCAAACTATTGTTATAAAATGTGTTAATCCTTATTCACTATTATGTAGAAATATATAATATAGTAGTGCAATCATTGTACTTCATCATTTAAACATACAACTATTTCCAGTTGGATCGGTAGTTCAAAAATCCACATCCAACGCGTTCGTTAAAAGAAAAACGCTTCTTTTTGGGCAACTAAGTTCGTTTTGCGTGAAATACGAAAATAAAAAGCTTTGTTATATTCAAACTAGAACCGAAATTGGTATTTATTTCTGTATCATACCGGCGGATGGTAAATTGAGGAAGAAGTCTAAAATGGTAAGGAGTGGGGATTGCTCTCAACCAATGCGAGAGCGGGATTTGAATTTGAACGAAAAAACGGAAACAGTCATTTGTCAACGGCAGTTCGACAGCGGTGGACTCGATAAAATTTCTTGAGGAACATTTTTTTTACCCTGAACATGATTATAGAAGCATTGTGGCTATGTGATTTATAAAAATAAGTGCATTTTGCATTCTAGAAAAATGTCTGATAATATAAAAGTGGCTATTAGGGTCAGACCCTTAATAAAACGTGAAAAGGACGAGGGATTGCCTGTACAATGGCAGGTTCAGGGAAACTCTATCGTTCCCACGGATCACGAACAACGAAAGCGTGGAGAAGGCGGATTTTCTTTTGGTAATTATATCTTTCAACCGATTACAATGCTTTTGTAATTACTGGATAATATAAGATTTAGTCCGACATAACCTTCCAGCGTTAGTATACCTAGCATCCCATGGACTCGGATACTTGCATTATTTTTACATTGGGAAATCTTTCCGGAATCTCAGATTTTTCATATTCTTTTTCTTTGGATTCAATTTAAATCAATTTTGAACTGTGTGTGTTGACCTTTTTCTCGTCGAATCTCGAGCAATGTAAAGAGAAATTTACAGAAAGCAGAAATATTAACAAATCTGTGAACTTATTGAATCGTTTCAATTTTTTATATAAAAGGCAGTAAAACTTTGTCCTGAAAAAGGAAACGTTACGTATATTCTTCTTCTATTATAACATTTATGGGTCTAACTGTATTCAGAACATTTAATGGCACGTGTTTCCCATTTCAGATCACATATTTGATATGAAAGACACCAACGAAGATATTTTTAAGGCTGTCGTAAAACCTATTGTCGATGCAGCTATAAATGGCTTTAACGGTACAGTGTTTGCCTATGGTCAGACAAGTTCTGGAAAGACATACACTATGATGGGTATAAAGGAGGAACCAGGGGTAATACCCTTAGCTGTAAACTATATCTTCGACGCAATTGCTAACACCGTAGGAAGAGAATTTTTGTTGAGGTTGAGAATTCTTCTAAAATATAAACTTATGTACAATGATTTGAGTTATCCATTAGATGTTTTAGATCGCTTAACTAATGGATTACATTTTCCACAGGGTTTCATACCTTGAGATTTATAATGAGAAAGTGAATGATCTCATAGACAAGAATGGTATCGATTTAAAAGTACACGAGGATAATCAGGGTCAGATAATTGTAAAGTGTAAAGAGGAAGTAGCTATTAGTCCTGACAAAATCTTAACAATTATGAAAAAAGGCGAGAAGAATAGAAGAATCGGTGAAACTAATATGAACGACAGAAGTAGCAGAAGCCACACTATATTTAGAATAGTAAGTGCAGCATGCAAATTAAAATTTCACCTAGCATCATCAGTGGCTTGAATGTTTGGCATGTTTATTTTAGACTATTGAAAGTCGAGAACTCGAAGCAGCTTCCGATGGTGCTGTTAATGTATCGCAACTTAATCTTGTGGACCTAGCTGGTTCCGAAAGAGCTCGACAAACTGGTGCTACTGGTGAACGTTTTAACGAAGGACGACACATTAATTTGTCTCTTTCTTCATTGGGGCTTGTTATTATGCAGCTTAGTGACGCGCAGGAGAGAGACAAATTCATTAATTTCAGAGACAGTAAACTAACCAGAATCTTACAGGCTTCATTAGGCGGCAACGCTATGACAGCTATGATATGTGCAGTTACGCCTGCAGCAATAGACGAAACACAATGCACATTAGCGTTAGTACAAAAACCACTTATTACTTAATCACATATAACTTATATTTATCTGTCCACTGTATACTTCATTCATTTCAAATTTCTCCTGAGCTCTACAAAAAATCTGTCAATAACAAAATATCATGTTAACTTTTAAATTAATTTCCCTAGATTTGCATCCAGAGCCAAGAGCGTAAAGAATAAACCACAACTAAATGAAGTACTGTCCGATTCAGCAATGTTGAAGCGTTATGCCATTCAACTAAGTAAACTCCACGCTGAACTCGAGGTACGTATTATTTAATTTGTATTATTTAATTTGTTACCAAGGATAAAAATAAAAATTGCAATAAACATTCAAATTTTCTATACAACATAAATCTTCACTTCAGTATTCGCGGCACGCAGTACGTTTATATTTATATATATTAACTTAAAGAAAGTGCGTAGTTGACAGTTTAAAGTCGAACATGCAAACGCATAGTTGCTCAAGCATTACTTTATGCAGAGTGCTTGGAAATATCTGTGTCAAATTGAACAAATGATATCATTGCTTTTTGTTAGTTATTATTAATTAATGCCGGTTCATTGAAAAACGTGTTAACCAGCCAGATACATAAATGTGCGTTCGAAGCTGTTCATACAAATCCACGAGGATACACTGGCAGCTGGTTCCCCC
Source organism: Pachycephus smyrnensis (assembly GCA_030142225.1). Taxonomy (NCBI): domain Eukaryota; kingdom Metazoa; phylum Arthropoda; class Insecta; order Hymenoptera; family Cephidae; genus Pachycephus; species Pachycephus smyrnensis. Next base: position 301,089 of record JARQST010000041.1, on the reverse strand, counting down.
TTCTCTTATTCTTTCTCTATCAAGGTCACATTCCGTCACATACTAAATATTCTGAATTATCAAAAGCCAATCATGTTAATAGATAGTCTTTAAGATTCTTATAGCACAGTAGCATAGACTATTACTTAAGATAGTGACGAATTTATTCCATGTGCAAAACGTGGACATAAATTGAAAATCTGCAATACAAGCATTAAATGCTTGAAGGCGTGACTGTACTGTTTGCTTAGTTGTTTCCAAAGGATTAAATAATTATGCTGTGCCTTTATTTCTTTATACAGCAGGTTAGTCCACCGATGAATTAATATCAAGAGCTTCTTTGGCATAACGCTTGTTATCGTTAAAATTTTTTCTTCGGCGCAGTTTACCGTTCATGAAAAACACGATGATTCAGTGCTCTTAAATTTCTCCAAACTTTCAGTCTTTCTTGTGACACCTTTGCGGCTGTGTGCGAGCGCGATATAGTCTAAAGTTGTATCTATATTATGCAGAAAGTGAGACAAGATAACAGATGCGCCGAAGTCGAGGAGATGGAATCGAAACTCCAAGAGAAAGAGCGAAGAAACCAATTGCTGGAGGAACGTATCGAACTTTTGCAAACGCGCATTATGTCTGGCTGTAATGCTAATAATGCAAGTGTCAAATTCAAAAGTGATGCCCAACGTAGAAGAACTTGGGGCGGTTCCGGTACACTTCAGCCGGGCACGGCGACGTTTCAGTCAGCTGTGGCGCTTCCCACTATCAAGGAAACGGGAGAGTCGCCGGAGAAGGTTAAAAGAGAAAAAATTAAAAAGCGACAGAGTATTATACAATCATCAGACATAGAGAAAGAGGGTAAGTGTCTTATCTTGTTTCTGTGAATTTGGTTTATTTACTGTTTCATAATTGTCAATTATCGTGGAGAGATATATATTTGCAATGATAAAACGACATCAATCTATTTTTATTCTATGACTTATATCCATTTTGTATCTGATAACTTAATGGAATCTTATCTCTTTAGATTTTCAGACGGAATTCACGGATTTTGAATTAGATCTCATAGAAAGTGAGAGACGATACGAGTCGGGACGATTGTCAGTGGAAAGTCTGGACTGCGAAGACGAGCCTTATGTCACAAAACGAAGACCTGAGTATCGTGTGAAGTTTTTGGATGATGTTTTGATCCGCAGGATCAGTTGTGGAGATAACGGTGACGTTCCGATTAATAAAACACTAATGCAAAGCCCACCAAAGAGGTAATATACGTACACCTGCCAAGTTCCTTTTTAATCCTTTGATTAATTCTTGGCATCGCCAAGTTAAACCAATTTCATATCTTTAGCAACCTGCCTGAAGATTCTCCTGAAACGCCCAAGGAAGTTCTGCGGAACAGGATACACCACTTGTCCCGTGAGATGAAAAGTCTTATCGAATATGCAAATTCGGAGAAACAAAGATTCGCAGAGGAAGCTAGTGGACCTAAATGCGTATGTATTTCGAAAGCAATTGTTATGCTTGTCGTTTAATGGTATTCGCAAATTATTTATATGTTGGTTGAACGATTAATATATATGTATTATGTATTGATTGACAGGTGGAGAATAGCGATGATTTGAATTATTTTAAAAAATCTCTTGCCGATAGCGAGGCACTGTATTTGGACGTGAGCAAAAAATTTTCTGAACTTCAAGTTGGTTGATAATTTAATTTTGCAATTGTACAAGTTACAATTTTTTTTGTTTCGTTTTATGAACGCTAAATATACATATATTTTCACAGAGTGATCATGCAGATCTGCTTTTGACGTATGAAACTAGTAGAAAGGAGTGTGATGAGCTTAGAGAGCAAGTCGAGTCTCTCAGCTCTATGCAGAAGCAATTTGATTCAATGAAAACTGAAGAGAAGCGTCTAAAAGCAGAAGTGGTAAGTCCTGTCTTGTATTTGTTTGTTTATCAAATTGACAAGAATCATTAAGATTCGCCATGATTTGACGTTGCAGAAAAAGGCGCAAAAGGAATTTCAAGACTTACAGAACAAACATTCTGACACCTTATGGGAAATGGAATTACTAACGAAAAAGCACAAGACTCGCGAAGAAGAGCTTGAGAATTCGTTACAGGTTTTTATTTCTTATCTTACAAAACAATAGTGTATCTGTTACGTACTGTTTTAGCGTCTCAAACATTACTCTTGTTTCTTTACAATACTTTACAGATGGCTTGGGACCAATTGAACGCAAAATCCAGCACCACAGTCTCGGAGGATAATTCGCTAACCATCGAAAATCAAGGTATGAAGTCAAAAGTGGAAGAATTCAATTCACTGTTGAAAACTGTTGAGGAAGAGAAACGTTCCTTGGCTGAACAAGTTGATCGACTCTCGCAGCGGCCCACTCACGACGAAATGACATTGTTGCAACAAAAAATAGACAGTTTAACAGCCCAAAAAATTGAATTAGAAGTTACTAACGAAGTATTAACCAATAAATTGTCTGTCGCTGTCGATTGCACCGAATATTTATCTGAAAAATGTGCTGAATGCTTGTCGATGATACCGGCTGATGAATCGTCGCCAACAAAAGCAAAAGGTATAGAATCAAAGGTTCAAGAGCTGACAAAGCTACTGAAAAATACCAGCAACGAAAGTATCAACTTGTTAGGACAACTCGAACGGCTTAAGGAATACGTAAATGAATGTACGACTTATCATAAGACATCTGTGCTAGTGAAAACGGAAGATGAACTTGCTACGAAAGTCGATGAAGCACGGAACTTCACTAACAACGAAGTTCAAAAGTCGAGTGATTTTATTTGCCTAGAAAATATGAATTATTCTATAATAAAAACTGAAGACAAAGCGCAAGACGTTATTGATCACATACAACAACACGTACCGGAAATAACTGATTCCTGTGTTAGTATGCAAGAGGAAGATCAATGCAATGATAAGTTGGATGTTCTTGAAGAATTGCGCCTGATGAACGAACGCCTGTCGAAAGAGAATTCGGAGATAAAGTCCAAGTATACGGAAACAATCGACAAGTTGACGAACAATGAGCATGTTATAGAGTTATTGAAGAACGACATTGATAAGCTGACCTTGAAATTGAAAGATAAAGATACGGAGTGGTGTTCAATGAAAAGCAAAGTGGAAGAGCTTCAAAGTCTCACGAATGAACTGCAATTATCTTCTGAAAAAGATACCAACGACAAAGATACTAACAGGTTGTCGGAATTGCAGACGCAATTGGCAGCCCTAGAAAATGATTTAATTACTGCTGTTGCTGAGGCGAAAGAAAAGGAGTTGGAGATTGCTCGTCTTAACGATGCTATGGCAGTGAAAGCCAATGAGCTGAAAGACAATCTCAAGATTATCGATACGATGCGCCAGGAGAATCAAGACTTGCAAACGCACTTGAAAAATGTTATTGAATCTTCGACATTGCAAGCTGCGTCTGTGCAAGAGACCATTGATAGCCTTGGGCAGTTTGAGGAATCCCAACCTGAAATATCCTTTGAACAGCTTTACATTCAGTCGTTCAGCTCGGAGAAGGAAGCTCAGAAGAGTTCGGACATCTTCGAAGAGGAGCATAAAGCTTCGGAACTTAGAAGAACGCCAATGGATACGCAGTCAGTGACGAAGAATGAAGTTTTCAATGAGACACCGGAACTGAAAGCACGCTTATTCGAACGAATTTCATATTTGAATGAATCAAATGGTAAAAGTAATTCCAGTCTCAGTGATACCGGCGTAGAGACAGCATCTAGTACTACAAACATTCCATGTGAAAATAGTGAACTCGATAAGAAATCAAAATTAGATCAAGTGCTGGCGGAGAATGCTGAGCTGAAGAATAAAATTGAACTCTTCATCCAGGAAGTGACGTTACACGCTGGTGCTATAGCGGATTTCGAATCCTTCAAGACTCAAGTGGAAATTGATCTATCCGAGCGGGACAAGAGGATCTCCAAGATTCAAGCAGACAATGATAAATTGAGAGAACAAGTTATCGTGATGCAGAGTGATAGGACCAAGCTGGAAGGTGATAAATGTGCAATGGAAAAAGTCATCAAAGAGAAGAATGAAGAATTGCAGAAACTTTCTAAATTGGAATCGCAGCTTTCCGACATTGCCAATGAGAAGACAGAATTTGAACGTATCTCCATAGAATTGCGCAAGGAATTAACGAAGAAGAGCCAAGATCTCGAATCCAACGATATCCACAAGTACGAGAGTGAAATTCAAAACCTGCAGAGCTACGTGACGAACTTACAGAGCTTCCTGAAGAACGTGCAGACCGAAAACGAAGAGCTTAAGAAGCAATTGCAGGAGTTGCAAGAGAGCGCAGAAAAGAGTGCAGACTTGAAACGTAGAATAGAAGAATTAACAACTATGGAGCGTAATCCTACAGAAGCAAAGCAAGACCTGGAGAACGAATTGCATAAGCAGAACGATTTGAAACTAGAAAATTCCTTATTGACCAGAGATGCAGATAGCAGCACTGTAGTATCCGCTCATAAGTCTATCCTTGAGAATACTGTCAAGACTGAAAAATCTCCTGAGAATGAAAAAGAAAGTAGTAGCATCTTTGCTAATGCCAGCTACTTCGAGGATATGGATGTGTCTTATGGACAGAATGAGTCTGTTCTGGAAAATTCAACCGTTGGCGTAGCTGATCTATCTATTTATGAAGACATCACCAAGTCCAATGATATACCAACATTGAAGAAGCGAATTGAAGATCTGGAAGATCTTAACAAACGCTTAGAGGCTGAGTACAAAGTATTCTTCGACAAGGTATCCGATGACGACAGGCATGCTCTTGCGGATAAGGTACACGAACTGGTGAATGATAAAGTATCTCTTGAGAATGACAATGCTAAGCTGACCAAGGATCTTCAGCAGAAGATCGAGGAGTCTGATGAGATAAGAAACGACATTCAGAGCCTGAAGTGCGACATTGGAAAGTTTACAGCAACGATCCAACAATTGACAACAGAGAACATGGAGCTGTCCAACAAATTGAATGAAGAGACTAAACACGCTGGAATACGGGAGTCAAATTTACAGGTAAGAATTTTTATTATTAATAATAAAATCTGTAGAATTAACTTGACGTAATTTTATTATTTGATCATGATCATTGCTTAGTGCTATTTTATTTATGGCTAATTTGCTGCTTTTTCTCGCTATTTCTTTACTTTAGAAAACCATTGACGAGCTGTATCTTCGAATTTCAAAGGTCGAGGAGGAAAAGGCCAAATTACAAAACGATTTAGACATTTGTTACGAACAGATTGGCGCTTTACGTGCAAGAACACCGGTAGCTACCGATGAGACAGTAAAAGCCAAGTTCATCGAATACCAAAGACAAATTGACGAATTAACTCTAGAGAATAATGAACTGTCGTCTAACATCATGGAAACGTTACAGGAATTGGAAGGAGTTAAGGGAAGTAAAGTGTTGCTCTTCGATCATGATTGCCTCTACAAGCAGGATGCTGAGAGATATACGAAGTTGAGAACAGAGCACGATCAGCTGTTGGAGAACTTAATGAAGAAAGGCGAGGAATACGAAGCTCTGGTAGAGAAGTGTAAGATATTGGAGAGGAAGTTGGAGTTGTCATTGGAAAACCAAACTTCCGGTACAGCTGAATCGACTGAGAGCGATCTGGAAAAGTTGATGATGGAGAATAATAAGTTGAAGGGTGACATTATAGAGTTGAACAGTAAAATGATGATATTAACTGATGAAAATATGAAGTATTCAGAAGATCTATTCGAAACTATGGAAAAGCTTGATGACACTCGGCGCGCCAGTTGTTTAAACGAGGAAATGCTCAATTCATTAGTCATGCACGATGACGATGATGATGATGCTCGGGACGCGAGCATTAAAATGACAACTGATGAAAGCGTTCAAGCTTTAACAAACAATTATAACGACTTGCTAAAACAATTTGATTATGTGAAGCGTTTAAATAAAAAGCTTAGTGACTTGAAGTTCAGCTCTTGTTCACATTGTGAGCAGCGTCAAAGCTTGAATGAAAATCGTACAGCCTTGAAGCTCGAAGTGAAAAGTCTCAGTTACAAATTGCAGAATATGCAGAAGAAGTTTGAACAAAAGTGTGCGGATATTGAAGTGTTGAAGAACAAAGCTAACGAAGATTTGAATTTGACCGTTGGGGACGTGACGCTCAGCGAAAGCTTATTGGAGTCGATGAACGTGTCATTTGCTGAGGAAAAAGTTCAAGCTTTGAGTAGTGATCTTGAAAGGCTAAAGGATGCTCATGACAAATTATCCGATATGTACAAAAAGAAGTGCGATGAGCTTGATAATCTTCAGGATAGCAGTCATTGCGAAAGCTCATCGAATCACTCGAATAGCAACTCGTCTCATGGGAGCAAAAAAGACTGGAAAATTGAGAAAATGGAAACTGAAATTGTCAGGTTACAAGAAGACTTGCACAAGTTGAAGAAAGCTATTGCGCACGTGAGTAGTGTACTTCCGAAAATAAATAACGAGAAGGCTAATTTGGAACGCGAGTTAGAGGCATTGGAATCCGTCAGAAAAGAACTTGACGAAAAAGCAACGAGCTCGGAAATACTTGCTCATGAAGCTATTGAAAAGAACGCAGTACTGCAGGCTGAATTAGTTGACTCACGGAAGGAAGTGGATCAGTTGAATCAACGCGTGAAGGAAATGCAATCTGAAAAATTAAATTTGGAAGTCAAAGTTGATACATTGATAGCTGAGAAGGAAATGAGTGACAAGGTCATAGAGGAACTGAAAATTTCAGTCTCTGATTTCACTGAGAAATGTACTAAGCTCGTTGAAGAATTGGAAGCGATTAAAAAAGAAAAGGAAGCATTGATCAAAGATCAAGATCTCAGAGAGAATGAACATAAAGAGATCCTGGATGCTGCATTGAAGGATTGCAAAGAGCACGTGATGAAAGAAGCTGAAAAGCAATTGAAGGAGCTTCAAGATATTTTGAATAAGAACATAAAAGACAATGAAGAACTTCAAAAACAATTGACAGCATTACAACAAGGTAGATCAAGAGATGTTGATGGCGCGAACAAGAATCAAGATAATACAACAAAATTCTCAGCAGGTTCAGATTCTCGTAATTACACCGAATTGAGTACAGAGTATAAAAAGCTTGTTGAGGAGTGCAACGCATCGAGAGTAAATATAATAAAAGAAATCAAAGCCCTCAATCCCCAATTTGATAGCTCTGAATACCAGGAGGCATCTGTAGCCGATCTTCTTCGTATTCTTCTACAGACATTCCTCACAAAAGAGAAGGAAATAATACAGGCGTTACAGGATAGTTTTGAAGAGGAGAAGAAGAAGCTAACGGACGAGAAGAAACAAAGTGAGAATGCCGAGGAACGAACGAAGAAATGGGCTAAAGAGTTGGAGTTTGACAATGAGAAGCTTCTACGTGACTTATCCGAAGAAGAGAATAAGAACAAGAGACTCAGTGAGGAAATAGAAAAATTGAAGAACCTTGTGAACGAAACTAATCACGAGAAGGACTTATTAAAGTTAAAAGTCGAAGGATTGATGACTGACCTTAGCGCTTTGCAAGCGGATTTCGAAACAAAGTCCAAGACTGATTTGAAACAAGGTGAAATAATAAATGCTACTCAAGAAAGAGAAAGACAGGCACTCGAACAGATAAAAAGTCGTGAAGCAGAACTTCAATGTAGATTGAAGCTTGAAAAAGAAACTTACAATCAACGCATCGAAGAACTCACTTGTTCATTAGAAAGTTACAAAACGAAGAACATGGATCTTAGGAGCAGTGTCGAAGGACTTGAGGCAAATGAGAAGCAACTAAAGAATATCATTGACATGAAATCAAATGAATTGTCAAAACATTGTCAAACAATAGAAAAATTGAAAAATGAGATAGCTATCCTTACTGAAAGCTGTGCTCAGCTAAGTGAGGATAATGCACAGAAGATCCAACGCATTGAGGAAATCACTGCTATTGTTAAGAAGAAGTGTGATATGGCATCTGAATTTAAAACCAAATTAGAAACTATAACACCGGAATACGAGCTTCTGAAGGAGCAGATAAAGGAGAAGAAGTTAACTGTGGAAAAATATAGAAAGGATATGGATATACTTCAAGTGGAAACTAAGAAGCAAATTGATGCGATGCAGGACAGCTATAATACCATTTCAATAGAGTGCGAAGGCCTGAAGAAGCAAATGGCTGAATTAAACAATAAAAACACCAGTCTGGTATCCCAACTGCAGGCTGCGGAAGAGAAATGTGAGGAACTGCAAGAGTCAAACGTTAAATTGACAGAAAAGATGCGCAACAGTACAAGTAAGATTCGGGTGGAAGCTCGTGTTGAAGAATTGCAAGACCAGATTTGCACGTTGAAAAATAATCTAGAGGGTGCAAGTAATCGAATAACAGAATTGCAGGAGAGCAAGAATCAAGTAATGAGAGAATTCGTTGAGTTACGTGGAAAGTACGATATCTTGCGCCAAGAGAAAATTGAATTACAAACAAGTATGGCTTCGTACAAGTCAAAGCTGGGTGCTGCTGACTTAATTGAATTGCGTAGCAAGTACGAGACACTTTTACAAGAGAAAAGTAAGCTCGCCTTAGAAGTGGAGGGTAACAAATTATTAATAATGAAAAAGGATAAGGAGCTAATCAAGTATAAAAATGAAATTGAACAACTGAAGGAAAAAAATAAAGAATTGGATGACGAGATAGAAGACCAGGTCCTTGTGATACAAGACCAGAACAAGCACATTGCCGAATTGACTGAGAAGTTATTTGACCCCGACAGAGAATGCATTCATAGAAACTGTGCCCTTAATACTGGTACATTGCAAGAGGAGCAAACCAAGAGAATCGAATCGTTAACAAGAATTACTGATTTGCTACGAAAAGAGAATGCAGAATTACAAACGAAAATATCAGAGTTGGAGAATAAAACGGATACAATCAGTTGCAACAGCTCGAGGAGTGACAGTCCACTTATTGAAAATAGTAGAAGGAAGCAGCGTAGAAGTGATCTCTTCAATCATAACAGACAATTAGAACCAATGATCGATCAAGATGCTGATCCAATTCAAAATCCCAATTGCATGTGCAGCGCCTTAAGAAAACAGATTCACGAGTTGGAGTTACAATTGGTATCTAAAAATGGTAAAATAGCAACGCTAGAGATTCAAATACAAAGTGAAAATTTCCCATACCAAAAGAAGTGCAAGGACTTGGAAGAGAATCTCCTGATCTTCAAGAACAAAGTAAGCAGTTTATCCAACCTTGTGAATATCTTTGATCCGTTACGAAAAATATTTCTTTACATTTTCTCTTTATAGAATGCTGAGCTCAAAATGGAAATCAAAAGACTAAACAGATCTTTGTTAAATACCAGTGTAAGGGATTGCGAAGTGTGTCGTAGACGTCATATAAATAAACGTGATCAATCTACGCAATGTACATCGCCCCCAGTGAAAACGTATTTCAGCAGCACAAGTAGTGGCATAATCGATGTAAGTAATTTTTCAAATAATCTAACAGATTGCTCGTCGAATTCTCCGAATAAAGAAAGATAAATCTATCTTACAGGAGCATGTTAAAATTGAAAAATTGGAAAAAGAGAAGAGCCTTATGAAGGACCTCTGCCGTTCGCGATCTCGTCAGATAAATAATCTTCAGCAACGAATTGAGGAATTGGAATCTGCTTTATATTCTCAAGCTATTAGTGATTCAAGGAATGTTACGTCCGTCTCAAGCACAAAGCTTTCGTTCACTCAAGAGAAGTCCAAGACTTTTGAACAGTCTTCCAAACGGTGAGAGAAACTACTAAGTAATCATATAGCAGAGAAGCACAAGAAGTTTGCAAGAAGCACAACTGATGCTTGTCGCTACTATTATATGCTTTGGGTACTACTTGTTTATTTCATAGTTTCTGTGACTGATTATTTACTTTTTAAATTTCATCTAGCCTAAAACAGCAGCTTCCTTCTACTCAAGACAAGTCCCAGACTCTTGGACAATCTTCCAGACGGTGAGAGATATTACTAAGTAATCACATAGCAGAGAAGCACGTGTTGCGATTGACGCTTGACACTACTATATGCATTACGTACTACTTGTTTGTTTTGTAGTTTCTGTGACTGACTATTTATTTATTTTTTAAATTAATATACATCGTTCATTTATATGCAGCGCGATTCTTGAGAGCTCTATAACAAAAAAATACTAATAAGGATCCAGTAACGATAATAATACTTCTTCTCGAATGCGATGCCTTTCGTGTTAATGCATTTCTAAGAATAACAAGAAAATCACTGCCATTCATTGTTAGTCTTTAGTCTATAAGTTTATAAAGTGGACGTGACGAGATTCAAACGAGCGTATTTTCAAAAAAAAAAACCGATGAATTTCAACCGTACTGTATTGGTATCTGATTGTATTTGTGAAGAGGATGTAAGCTATTTTTTTTCCTAAATAAATGTACATAGTGTGCTTTTTTTCATCTATAATCAGTTCACCAGTTCAATATGTTCTTTTTTGACAATTCGCAAACAATGCCAACCTTAGTAAATCATACGCGTGATTTTTATAAAAATCATACGCGTGATTTTTTAAAAATCACGAAAATTTATGCTGAAATAGAAAAATAAAATGTATTTCAGTGCAAAACCATGCAGGTGCATAGTTTGTAACAAGAACTTTATACAGATTTATATTCAGTTCACTAGAGACTTCACTGTTCTCGATCTGTCAAAAAAAAAACACATTGAACTCATGGACCGACTATATGCATCTGCTTCCAATGAAATTAATTCTCTCAGAACATGCATGGCTTGGATCTTTCTATTTTAATATATATCAATACTTGCCACTTCACGCTATTCTATCTTATGCATGTGCTACTACATGTACACTATTAATCAAAGCACGAGGCACTTTACAATGTGCATTTATTGCATATAAAAATATAGTCTTAAACAATGGTCTTTTTAATATTTTATCTAATTGTTCATATTTCGAGCAGACCTATGAAAGAAAACGTACCAGCAAACGTGTTGGATGTTACGTCAAGCACGTCTCTACAGCGTACAAGAAACATATGGAGCAATTACCAATAAGTATAAACTTAATGAACGTGGCATTTTTATATTTTACTGAAAGTTTAGTGGAAAACGATATTTCCAGTGTAAATAATTCTACTTATATTTTCATTTGCATAAGTCAGTAGGAGGCATCTTTAAAGTGTCATTTTTTTCATACTTCATTTTCATAATACAATCTAAACAGCACCAACCGTGCAATCCTCTTTCCTAAGCTGTCTAAATCGAGTTGAAAATGAACGCGATATTCTTATAATTAGAAAATTCTACGTACCACATCCTTAAGGATGCATAGAGGAAATGTATAACCATATATGTTTTAAGAAAAAGTAGCTACGATTGTTAATTGCAAATTTATCATTACGTTTCATACATTCAAACATGAATTTCAAACACCATCTTCTATTTAGTATCCTTCGTTTAAGTTTCATACTATTTGATAATGAATTTCATTGAAATTTCCACGTGAACCGTTAATTAAATGTGATCGATTAACAGTATCTTCTTAATTAAATTGTGCATTTATTGCTGCATTTCTATTATATTTAATTAGGCACGTAATAAATATTATACGCGTAAAATATTGAGATATTTACAAACAAGATTTATTCGTACTTGCCATGCGTTGACATGACTGCGCCAATTACAGGTGCTTCGTTATATCATTTATTACTGATTGTAATGTATTAAATGAGTATAAAATAAATTTGTTTTGTATTTTCTTATCTCTGGGTTATATTCAATGTGGCCAGTCCTCTTTTAGCGTTTGTCGAATTTTGGCTTTTTCGGCTTGTACTTAGGCCCGAACGATTTCGTCCGTTTGCCATTGATATTTTTTTCGAATAAGTCTGCAAATTTAAGAAATATTTAGATTACGATATTCTGTATTAAGATCAATGATGTTTTATATAAAATATAATTAAATCACCTTTGTCTGGCTCTTCTCCCACTTCTTCTCTGTAATACTGGGCATCGTCATCATCATCTCCCTTACTCTCTTCGTAAACTTCCTTTGCCATTTTCTGCATTAGAATTTCACTTTCCGTTCTCTTTTTCATTCCCTTCAAAGACTTTTCTTTATTCTCTTGCTTCTTCGTCTCCTTCTTCTTCTTATTTTCCTCCTGAATCTTTCTCCTCTTCTCTTTAATTTTCTTCTTCTCCTCTCGTCGTTTCTTGATCTCAAGTTTCTCTTCTTCTGATTTGTGAACGTGTTCGTGGAACAGTACTTCACCATCCAACAATCCATCCTCTACTTTCATAAGCTACGGAAGGATATGTTTGAGTATAGGTTTTATGTGTTACGGAACTAGCATTACAGATAGAAAATATGCTAAATATAAATGCTATAGGTTTTTTATATTTACCTGCATTGTTATTCTTGGGCCTAATTCGAAGAGCTTGATTGCGCTTTTTCCACTTTCGTGATTACCTCTGGATGACAACTTTTGGGGTAATGTTACATGACTCGCAGGATCATCCTCACCCTCGCTTTCTGACACCGTACCTTTCGTTAGAAATTCTGAGAAATCATCGCACTTCGAGAGATTTGGAACTTTTGCTTGTACCAATTTTTTTACTCCACGAGACAACCCAACAGGTATAACTTTGATTGCGTAGTGCCTAAAGTCAATTAATTTTGTCGTTGCATTGTAATTTAAGCAAACACAACGGCGTATCGTGCTAAGATTGACCTGTTGTAAAATATTTCATTTATAATTGTCGATCCATCAATCAAGTGAGTTACGATTAGTCAAACTTACTGTTGTTAAATTAATAGTGGGAAACATATTCTGAAACATCGAAGCCATGACTTTCATTTGCATGCCTTCTCCGCTGAAATTGTTTAGCACAATCAGTGGAGAGTGCTTGAAAGCTTCTTCGAAAACCAACTGTTTCTTCAGCGTGGAAATAACGTCTCTTGCCAGAGAGAAACTTGTGATTTTAAACGTGAGTGTCGGACCCCTTGGTATCCTATAAATATACAATTTTGTTATAAGTACAACAAATGCTACACTTAACAATACCATATTCCAATATCTATTTCTGACCTGCACAATTTTAAGTACATCCCAAGCTCCGTTCTAGTAAAGATACTCATGTGAGTAACATGAAGCACACCAGCCACTGACACAAAATCCTTTATAGCATTGCGTCTTCGTGCTTTTAACGATGAAGCTGTAAACGGTTCCATAACTTTTCTAAAATCCTTTGTTAATTCAACTATATGTCCTCCTGGTAAACCTCGATGAATTATAAAAGAATGTGGTGCTCGCACTAAGTCTTCTGGTTCCTCTGTGTTGATTTGTTTATTGCGTCTCACGCATCGACCCTAAACAATATTACAATATGCATTACGCATTGAAAACATAAACAAACAATATATATAATGTATATTTACCTTTTTACTCCGACCCATGTTTTATAAAATTACTTTCTGAAGGTTAGCTTTCTAACCACGTGTATGTTATGCCACTGAAAACTGAAGTTATTCAAGTATACTTTATCATCAAAATTCTTTACATAAAAATCTGTGCTTTCCTAGATATGCTAGATGATTGATATTGTTGTAAATAAAAGGGATAGTATTCTTTTATGGTTTGACACTTAAAATTCCAATAATTGCACTTTCAGGCCTAAAATCCAGCTGTGACCTGCCATTAAGTTCAGCACTCCAATTGGCTCTAATACAAATTGCAGCTACGCAACATGCGGTCGTGTATATTATTATGAATGGTATGAATACACTAAGCCCTTTTCAATTACTTTAGTTAAAACAAAGACAATTCAACATGAGTAATCAATGGAGGAGGTATTTATTTTGGTTTGCCCATGAGCATGTAGACTTTCGATTGGCGGTAAGTGAAATTTTATGAAATAATACTTGTATTGTCATAGGTTACAGTAACTTCAACATAGCTTCATTGTTTAGGAACTGGATTCAATTCTGAATTTGTTTGACATAAAGCTGAAAACTATCTACAAGCCTAAGAGTGAGGTAAGAATGAGGAGAAGAATAACATTGGTTTATTGTTATTTCATCTAATTGTTAAATAGTATTAATAAATCCATATTCTATGCTTTAGCCGTATTGGATAGTGGAATTGCCTTCAGAAAGTGCAGTGCGAAAAATTGCAAGTAGATCAATCTCCTTGCGATTTTGTATGGAGTTATGGGGTAACAGCAAGGATGTTGATACCCTTCATAAAAATTTGAAATCTAAAGCCGAAGAGAATATCAAACCGTATTTCAGTAATGACAAATCATTCAAGATCATTGTTGAAACATTTTGCAAGCATTTTACACAAAAAGAAAAAATCCAAAAAATAGAGGCAAGGATTTTATACTCGATACGACCGTTCATGTTTCCATTATTTCATTTAATATTTATGTCATTTTTTATTATGTAAAAGAATTTTAGTTACCTACCTTTCCAAGGACCTGTTAAATTAAACAATCCAGATACCACCCTCCTGTACATAGAGTATTACGGTCTGGATCCAAATGCAATTCCTGAAAAGCCATATGAACTTTTTTTTGGACGATGGGTAAGAATTATGAATTAATACAATTATATTTCAATCGATTAAACATAACAACCTCTCCTGTTCACAGATTACAGATGGGCAAAGAGACTTAATTCAAAAACTGTCACTGAAAACGCGAAAGTTCATAGGAAATACTTCTATGGATCCCCAACTATCATTACTAATGGCTAATCAAGCACAAGTAAAAAATGGAGACATAGTCCTCGACCCTTTTGTAGGTACTGGATCCCTTTTAGTAGCTGCATCGCATTTTGGTGGCTATACATTTGGAACGGATATAGATTTTTTAATGCTTCACGGCCGTACAAGACCAAGTCGGATAACACAAAAAGTAAACGAAAGAATTAATTTTTTCTTTGACAATCTCGTTATTGTATAATTAAAGAATAAAAATTTTCAATGAAATTCTTACACGTAGACCAGAGGGGAAGATGAAAGTGTTGCATCGAATATGAAACAATATGGAAAAGGTTCATATTACTTAGACGTTGTTGTATCAGATTTTTCTAGACCTATGTGGAGATCAGACATGCGTGTCGATTCAATAATTACTGATCGTAAGTCCCTTTTAGTATATTCATTCATTTCTCTTACTATGCCGTAAGGATACAAAATCATATATATTTATTTTAGCTCCATATGGTATTCGTGAGGCAACAGAACGTGTAGGAACGTTAAAAACACATCCAGTAATAGAAGAGCACCAAGCTGCCACTCATATACCTTCTAAAGTCGTATATGGTTTGCCTCAGATATTTCAAGACTTGCTAAATTTTTCTGCGAAACATTTGAAAATCAATGGCAGACTTGTCTGCTGGTTTCCTTTATACAGGTAAGCGAACCACTATTTATTAGTCTCCTTCGATGGGTTAAAATACAATGAACCATTGCAGAGATCATTATTCGGAAGACCAGTTACCAGCTCATCCTTGTTTATCTCTGACAGGAAACTCAGAACAAGTACTGAGTAAATATACAAGTCGTCGATTATTGACATACAAAAAGATACGAGATCCACTGGTTCGTAGTCTCAATGTATTGATGAAAATTCTATTAATTGACATTAATAATGAATACATTAAATTATTGTATCATTAGGATGGCGATGCTATAACAAGTTCTAACATAGTGGATTTTCGTGAAAAGTATTTTGCACTGGGTGACGAGACTAGGAAGGAAAGGAGACTGAAGAGGGCTGAAGAAAGAGCAAGAAATAAAGAAGATTGGGAGAGAAGTAATAGGGAAAGTACTGAGAGATAACTACGATTGTTTGTACATAACAGAAGTTTAATTTTTTTATCCGTTAATATGATAATGTATGAAATAACAATTATATAACATGATATTTTGCGCATTGTTTATTTATTCTTATGCATCTGTTAAACTTGAACAGTTTGATCACCTGTGCTCTATAGAAAAGGTTTGCGAATCACTGCGATAGAATTCGCAATGAGAAAAAGTACTGGTGAGTTATTGCATTGATTTTGTATGATTAATATCTAGAGTTTCGACACTTTTGCCAAATGTCTTCGATAGACGAATAAATAGTAAATATGATTATAGTTTATTGGAACATTTGCATATCCGTCAGGTAATTCAATGCGTACACAATTATTAATTGTCGATAGATCTTCGTTTTCTTTTTGTACGAAAGCAATAATCTCTCCAAAAGAAAAAATGCTCTAGACACTTTTGGCAATAATGGCATGAGATGTGTGTATTGCATTTACATATATTACAACATTGAAACAAATGTACAAATTATTAACTAAGTCGATTATGAACATTTTAGTTTGCTAATCAAACTCCTAAGCATCCAGTTGCAATTGTCCTAATAATCCTTCCACGCCCTGAATATCGTCTTCAGATGCTTTTGCACTGTACTGTTTCTCTATTTGATTAGCAACCCAGCTGCTTAGTTTTACTGCTTCCTTTTTCTTTGCTGTTGGGCACTTTGCCGATAAAGCAATATTGTTTGTTGCCTGTGAAATTGAGATATTCCGTTCAGAAAGGATATTGTAGCTAATAATATTTATTAATTGAAAGGCACTTACTAATAGCAATCCATAAAGCGCTCTGATATTATTTGGATTTAATTTCACTGCTTGGGCGAAGTATACTTTTGCCAACTCCATATTTTCAAAACCACCCTATCGGAAGATAAATGAAAATTGAAGATGATCATTACGGTAGAGTACCATAAGGAATTGTAAAAAATGAAAGTCCATTTCTATAACAGTGATCGTTACCTGAGAATATTTGATTTCTGCATAACGTTGATAAATTAAATGACTGTGTGGATTATGCAGTATAAGTTCCTCCATGCAAAATGCAGCTTTGGAATATTCTTGTTCCTGTAAATACAGATCGCACAGTTCGTGCCATGCCTCTTGATCACTCATGAACCTGGAACAGCCATTAGGATTGTTTATTATGATCATTTATCATAATTGAATGTGCACTGTCTGGCCAAGAGAACATTTTTCCAGACAATTTGTGCAGACATTAAGAACGTAATGAAGTTATAGCCTGGAATCATGCGCGATATGCCCAAGACTCAAAATATTTATTCTTAGGCTAATTATAATGATGTGGTTTTTCTTTAGTTAATATTCTAGACAAAAAATATTTTACTAACTTTTTAAGGTACTCCGTAAGCTCTTTAATGGCTTCCGGTATTCGTCCTTTAGCTTTCAAGATAGCAACGCGTCTCTTCCTAGGTGCGGCATTAGTCTCATCTCTCTTAATAATAGAATCTAACACTTCCAGTGCTTCGTCGTACCTAAGAAAATAAAAATATGAAATCACTAAACTAGTATTATCTATCGATTGTTATTACTCGATGTTAAAATTGATGGATTTAAGATATGTTTATACATTTCCAGCGCTTCTAAATGCATTGCATGATATTTGTGAACTCTCAAGCTTCCAGGAAACTCTCGCATCAGAATCTTTATGCAATATTCAGCTAATGATAAACGATAGCAATCCAATGCTGCTACACATACTTGCTCCAATACCAAATATTCTGCAATTAAAAAAAACCTTTCACTAAGTCTTCCACCAGACACATTAAAAGTAAAAGATAAGTATAACCGCTAAAATCATACTTTCATTTCCAAGATGATCAACCTTATCCATTAATACTGTCTCCCACAAATCCACCACATCTTTACTTCTCCGTTCAGAATCCTCTCTCCATGTTCTGAAGAGATCTCGGACCTCTGAAAACAAAATAAAATAGAGAGTATTAAAAATAATTAACATCATTAAACTATCCAGCAAACCCATTCGTTTATTAATTTAAAATATGTCACACCCTAACTCCTATGCCAGTAAAATAAATTCAAATAGATTACACTTATTCTATAAGCATACCTATGAAGTACTGCATGGAAAGACTATACCGAGTTTAGTTCTACGCCTGTGTACTTTTATTTAATCAATACAAAATTGTCATACTTCATAAAAATGCAAATAAAACTACAGTCATCTTGCAATATTATTTCGAAACCTGTTTCGTTGCATTAAAAACGAAGTATAGTATAACGCATCCATAACTTACCCGACCAAGATAATTTATCGTAATTCCATGCCATGTTTGCTGGTTTTAAAAAGAAAAATGTGATACAATCAAATGATTCAACAAAACTTGACACGACACACGTATCGAGGTTATATGATGTGGGTTATAGGAAATATCAGCATTGTCAACCAAGCGCAATCAAGCAAAAAGTCAACGTCCCCGTTTGCCAGTTCAAGAAGGCATTGGATCGTTATTCAAACAGTTAAAGAACAATGCATCAGAGTATTCGTGTGCTTTTTATTATTTGAAAGTCGCTCTTAAGTCTTATTTAAATAAAATAACAGCAGATACGGCAAGACCTTTATATTTCTTAAATTATTTAACAATTTATCTGGATCCACAAAGCTCAGGACCAGGTGCATATATAAATGATCCACCTGTCATTAGAAGGTAATCTGACAAGGAAAACATAGACGCATTTACTACTGAATCAAAACTCTTACTAATATGAATTTCGTTACTGCAGGTATTTCCATGGGAAATCATGAAAAATAAGTGAATTACGAAGTAGTTGATAATGATATAAGATATAAAGACTGTCATTCACCGAGGTACGTGAATAGATTGTTTTTGCAAAACATTGATTTACGAAAGAATATTGTTCGAGGAGAAATTGGCGATATTTTAATATTCAATGCGCGTTGTGGGTTATCATGAATTATTTACTGAAATAAATAGGAGATAGGGATTGTAATTAATGTGCGATATGCTATAATTATGCAGGAAATTGTCATGAGGCTTTATTGAAAAGTGTAGAACGAAGTAAACAGGTGTTCTTGCAAAGGGGATCAAGTAAGCAGTGGATAGTAGTGTGTAAAAAGCAAACATGCATGGAGGCGCTACGGTCGAAGGAGGTTTTCTTGTTGCTCTCATTCCTAGCTGGAATATTGCTCGTTGCTGTTATCTGTTGTGTTTTTGGGCTGGAACTGGGCGAAAAACATGTCGTTTTGATAATTGCTTGGCGAAAAAGTGGCTGTGAGCGTAGACGAGCGTGGCCCTGCGTGCGCGTATTAATATCGCGAGGGTGTGCGGAGCGTGCAGGTGTAATTTAATAAGCGCAGGGGAGGCTGGCGATTTAACAGGATATCGATTTGTCCGCGAGTGCTGTGCTGGCTCCATCGCACACCAACCAGGCAGCCATGGACGTCGATATTTTTGGGGCACAGCCTGCACCGTGTCGGGTAAGCCGTGTACGGCCGTCCCTAAAGGCCTGATAGGGCCCGAAATGCGAGAAACAGCCGCCGATACGGTGCAACAGTAGGAAGAAGCGAGAGTCGAGAAACGGTAGTGCGTTCCTTTCCACGGATTTCATTGTGTTGACGTACCACATAAAGGCAACCAGCCAGGCGGCACACGAAGCAAATAACACACAATGGATCTCGGCGGCGCAGGTACTGGAGGGGCCGTGGCTTGCCCGGTTTGCACTCTTTACTTACGCGAGGGTATCAGCCTTCAAAGACATTTGGATACTCATCCCAAGGAACAGGTTATAGAGGCTCTCATTAAGGCTAGTGCTACTGTGCCTCCCCAAACGCAACCGCCTTCACCCACGATAACACCTCCACAGAATAATCCACAAGTACCCACTACGGGCACTCATATTCCCTCCCAGTCACCGTACCCCATCGGGCCAGTTTTTGAGTGTCCACCCATGGGTACAATGGTGCCACCGCAGTTTGCCTCCTTTAGCTACCAGCAATTTGTCAATAATGGCACCATGATGATTCCACAATATGCCATGGCACCTCAGGCCAACCAGATGATGCAAATGTTGTACAATCCTTATGGCATGTATCAGCAACAGCAGATACCAACGGTACAAATGATTTCGCCCATAACAACCATTCCAACCACAACCCGGATCAGACCTGCTGTGTCAGTTGCTGGAGAGACTAACGGTAGGACTGTTACTGTACCTGTGAACAGCTCTGAATCTAAACAAATTTTACCTGAAATTGTGCCAGAACCAGAAGCAGAAAGAGTGCTACCGGATATAGATGTCCCAGAAACATCATCGGAAGAACAAACTCAAGACAGACACGAAACTATTGAAGGTAACAGAATTCACATGGAACATAGAGGACAGCAGACTCAGAATTCTACTTCTCAAGAGCAACACAGTAATCAACATGAATACCAAAGCGTTCCACAATCTTTAACCATTGCATGTGAATCTAACACATCCGAAGAAGTAAAGTCACAAAGTATATTGCCAGATGTTGACGAGGGGGATAATTCCGACATAGTACCAGTTGAAATGCAATGTAAAACAATTGAATACGAAGAGTCTGAAACCCAGCAGTACGCACAAGGGTACGAAAAGAATGCCACTAAGGAAAATGAAAATGACGTTTCACTGGTAGAAGTTAACATACAAATAGAGGAAGAAAAATTAGATAGCGAACAAGCTTTAGAGAAGGATGAACAAAATGTAAATGAACCGACACAAGCAGAAGCTGCTTTAGACGAAGAGATGAAGGAATCGAGTCAACCAGAAGTAGAACAATTAGAACGACTTCTTATCACTATTATGGAGTCAGAGTTTAGTACCGTAGAGATGAAAGAAAGTAACGAGACTCAGGAACAAAGAGAACGAAAAAATAGTGAAGAAAGGGCAGTCATCGAGCGAGAAAATACTGTGATTCATGATACCATAACCGTTGATCCTGATACAGAAGAATGTAGTGAAACAACACCTAGTGTAAAACACCAAGAGGATGATTCTTGCAAAGATATCGAATACACTAGTGAACAATCCTCATTACAAAATTGCATTTACTCGTTAGAAGATAACCTAACCTATACTTATCGATATAAACACAGTTTGTCTGCTCCCGCATCTCCGGTTTTACCCAAAAAATCACACAGAACATACTCCGTGCATTCGGACTTCGGCTCTATTGAGAATCTCAGTATATACCCAAGTGGTTTCGATGCAAGTAACTTACAAGATGACGACGATGAGGACGACGAGGAGAAGCATGATATGGAGGATAACTTTGACGAAGAAGACATGGATATTGAGGAGATTCCAAGTCCTCATACTCCTTTTACAAAACACGACCTTACAGATTGCACCAGATCACATACACCTCTTTCTACGATCAGTGGGATATCTGTTCTAAGAGTGCGAACTGACCTTAGTAAACCTTCTTCACCAGCATCCACGCATTCATTTTATCACATGGATGCAGATAGTCTGAGCCACGACGCAGAGAGCAACGACGGCACTGAATTGTCACCTGAAAAAGAGGCAATCGATTGCAGCCAGGTCCAGCAGGACTCCAAGAGTATTCACCAGGAGGTGATTGTCTCCGATAGTTTAGAAAAGAAATCAGACTCGAATCATACGTATCATCAATCAGTAATTACAGAGCACGTTAGCTCCTTTCCTGTTATTCACTCACAGCAGCCGATAATCATTCATGAAACTTATTCAATGTCCAACAATAAAACAACGAACAATCTCCTAAACCTCTCGGAACCTACAGATCCGACGACTAGTACAGATTCCAAGAGTTATCAGCCTAGCAAATCGATTCTACAAAAGCCGACGACGGAACTCCTGAACATCAATGAGGATGCACATGCTGGACCGATGAACGTCTTTGAATTCGATGGTCTTCAGATTCTAGTTCCTAGTACATTTATAAGTGAATCCTCACAGAAAGCTGTGAGTGCTACTAGCCAGCAATCTATGGCAAGTAGCGAGGGAGGTGCTGGGATTGACGAAGAGGTTAAGAGCGTGAACATGCGTGCTGATGAGACGATGCCACCACGAGGTGAATTGTCGGAGCAAGAGAGTAACGGATGTACAGAGCACTCTGCATGGCAGGTGAGTTAAAAATTCTTACAGTTAATTAAAATTCTATTAGATAATTAAAATTGACAAATTTTCATAATACTCTTTCTTCTCGCTGTAGTTATACATGGGTCAGGAGTCTTCGAGGATGTCTACGTCGTACGATCTCATGGCTCGAGAAAGTTGGGAAGAGTCTGAAGGATCGGATAATGAAATTAGTGGACCCTTACTGGATAGTCGTTCACTAGCTACACATTTCACCTCCAGCCTCTTCTTGGACCGGGATAGAAAAACACCTACGAAGAGGACGTTCAAGTGTCCTCACTGTAACGAAGTGTTCGACTGCCCTAAAGAGCGTAGAGTTCATACTACAACGGTGCACAAGGAACCAGGTCCAAGCAGCAGTAGAGATAATACAGAGCATCCTGAAGTGAAGGATATAAAATTGCTGGATGGTCGTATGAACATGTTCGATGCATTCGTGCCAGGATTACACGTACAGCAATCGTATCATCAGCAGCCTCTTCTGCATCAATTACAGCCTCCGCAACAACAGGATATTTCCAGGGTGGAGTCTGATCAAAAGATTGACAATCTGACAATCCCCCCTGCAATAGACGTCTGTTGCTCCATATGCAGTCAACGATTTAGCAGCGAAAAGTCTTTGCAGATACATCAGAGAAGGATGCACGTGACGGAAGTGACGAAGCGCCGTGAAAACGCAAAGTGTCAAATCTGTAACGAGGAGTTCCCTTCAGTGGTGTTGTTTAACTCTCACTTAAAGATCCACCCCCTAGAGTGCGGTCAGTGCGGTAAATACTTCTATAGAAAACAAAATTTCAAGCTCCACATGAAACGGCATCTAGGCATCAAGCCGTTCCCTTGCACAGTTTGCGACAAAGCATTCCTCACCAAGCAGAAGCTCGACGAGCACACGAACGGGCACACCGGTAACGCTCCTGTTAAGTGTAATTTATGCAACGAGACATTTCGTAGATATTCCAATTTAACCCAGCACAAGAATAGACATCATCTTAATATTAAGAAGAAGCTGAAGGACTACATATGCCACTGCGGCGAGGTCTTTCACACGAAGAAAAAGTTGGCTTGGCATAAGGAGACCCACGACGAGAAACCTAAAGCTTGCACCTACTGTAACGAAAGGTTCATCCACATGGCGAGCTTGACGCGACACATGCGTCGTGCCCATAATCGTAGATTCGTTCCTGACGCTCAAAGGGAAAGTGAAAATGTTGAATGCCCCATTTGTAAATGTATTTATTTACGTTCCTCGTTGGCCGTGCACATGCGCGTTCACAATGGCGAGAGGCCCTACGAGTGTCAAGTTTGTTCCAAGGCCTTCAGCACCAAGTGGAACTTGCAATTGCACAAATGGACGCACGCGGCTAGGAGCACTAAACCGTTCAAGTGCAATCAGTGCAGCGCTGCTTTTTATCGTCATAGCGATTACACCGCTCACATGAACTCTCATAGAAACGTTCGTCCTTACACGTGTAATTATTGCGGGGCGCAATTTATTCGCAAGTACAACTGCCTGCGACACGTTAAGGAACACGAGGAGAACAAGGCGTACACCTGTGACGTGTGCAACAAAACTTTTCATCGCTCGTACTACCTTAAGGAACATTTACGCGTACACTCTGGTGCGCGACCGTACTCCTGTCACATTTGTGGAAAATCAAGTAGCACCAAGTCCAATCATAATAAGCACGTTAGGATTCATCACGCGCGAGAACCTGTAAATACAGAAAATTAATTGGCCCTAGGCCTACGTCCTGTTGTGGCGTTACGATGTCTAAAGTGGTCTAGAGTCCTGGGTCTGTTCAAGGTTTGGATCAAGGACGCGTCAAGCATCTTCGAAATTTTCATCTTTACTATTTGTAGTGTAATCGTTATCGAGACTTGCAGAAATGACTATTTACCTTTTTGCCCTCTGAGCTACGTTTTACGACGAACGATACGACTTATCAATTTTTCAATATTATCAATCAATCGTGAATACAGTTATAACGGAGCTGGATATCAGTTCTATTCAAATGTTCAGTTGAAATACTGTTTAAATTTATTTAATGCGATTCTCCAATTTCTTAAGGACGTCTTTGCCTTTTCTTTTTATTGCTCACAAAATTTTATTTTCAATGTTATTTTTATTTAGTCGCAGAGGTAGAGTAATATTTAGGGTACTGCCATCGGTAAATGTTTTTAACTTCGATGGCCTGATCGTTTATTGAGAAATTAACAACAAAAGATTGTCTAGATTCATGAGAATGAAAGTAACCTCAAGATTTGAAAATTGCTGAGAGCATTATAGTATTCGTAGCGTAATCGATCGTGTTGGATCGAATTTATCTAAAACCCATTATTTCACTGCTCACGATTACGAAACAGTGAATCTTCATTGTCACGCTGCGAATCGTCTCTGATTCTTTAATTTATTTTAAGAATCGCACGTGGTACTCGCGAATTAACATTACTTTTCATCAAACGAACTTTTCGAATAATCATCGGACACCCGTCATTGAAATCTAACATTTACATTGAATACACCTAACAAACACTTGACTCTTGTATAAATTCAAATGATAACAGCAGGACAATTGTGATACCGGTATTAATATCACGGACAAACGTTAACTATCTTTTATTACTGTACATAAACAATCGGAATTGCCGAAAGTAAGAAAAAAATCATTAAACAACTCCACCGCGAAGCAGCACAGGAAATAACACATAACGACAAACATTATCATTTTCATTGCAGAGACTGAAAAAGTTATATAAAATTTTTATATCTTACACAAGACATTTGCGGTTATTATTAATTATCCCATTGTCATTTAATTCATCGAATAATAATGACAGATCTAGTCGTCATCCGATATCAGTATAAGAACAGGGGACTCTTTTACATTACGAGCCACAAGAAGATGGCACGTCAAATTAAATGCAAAGACTGACGTCCGATGACGACTATAACAAACAAACAAACAAACTTGTATCTGTTCAGAAGCGAAGACGAATTATTTATAATTCGTCTCAATTACCTCTAAACAATATTTGCGTTAATTTATTAATTAATTTCCATAAAGCCATTCGAGTCCATTCGAATGGTCCTATTGTTTAACGAGAATGTTCAGTTTAAGGTATTCAATTAGTATAATTATTTCTCTGAATTCGTTACGCTCCGTAAACCCTGATTTATAAGGTCCAGTGACTTGAGACCCTAACTACTTAAGGTTATAATGAAAAAAAAAAAAGAAAATTGTTAATGAAAAATTAACTCATATGTGTCTCAAAGACTCAAGTAGATCCTTTTATCAAGGGGCTACACAGTGAAACACGTTTGCCAACTAATAGTTATTATAAATACTATATGTATATATATAATATATATATACACCCACACAACAAGCGCATATATATATATATATATAAATGCATAAAGTAATTAACCAATTAATATTATATAATTATTAAACTCTTTTACGTGTCAATCGTTGTAAGTGGTTTTTTTACGATGAACTATTTTACATGAAGCGTGCATATTGCAAGTTTTACGCATCAGTGTCCAGTGTACTATGTGTGAAGGCCCGTATTTATTTGCGTAAGATCATTGCTGCGCAGGGAGGGGCCTATTAATTAACTACTATTAACTATCGACTATTATACGATAGTCATGAATCTTAGTTGTTATTCTTATATATTTATATATATTTTGCAATATATAAGGTGATTCTTTTTTATTGGTAATTCCAATACCAAGACTGATCGATGTTGGTTCTCCGTATTGCTCTCTGGTACAAAGTTATGTAAGAATGTATCTTCGATTTCGCGTTACCTCGTTTATTACTTGTGAAGTATGGATTTGAGGGACTGCTTTGCATCTGGTGGACGAACAAGTTATAGCGTAGTTAGTATACAGGGTCCAAATTACGTATTTTTTAGACAAACAATTACATATGTTTTAGACAAACAACCGCCTGACAATAGTTCAATATTTCAATACTGGATTGAGAGAGTGAATTCTTTGAAAATACGTAATAAAGAGTCTCTTTCGAGTCTTGTTATCAATATTGTAAAGCGAATTGACAATTAGAAGTTTCTTTAACGGGCCAATGATATTTAGTCGCTTCTTGTCTGTGTGTCAAATGTATTTTGAAATTGCTGTTCAGGAGCTGTGGACAAAGGAAGCTAGAAGAATCCATTGAGGATAACGTACAGGAGAGCAGTACAGAGTAAAGAAACTTGAAACTGCCTGAAGGGAAAGATAGAAATCAGCCGATTAGACTTATTACGTAGAATTTGTTAACTAAAAGAAATGGACATAATCAAACTTGTATAAATATGTAACCGTTACAAGTATCGCATTTGGTGTAAAGCTCTATATATATACATATATATATATTTTAAAGTATAACGTTATTTTTATGCCACGATCATTTTTCGAATTAGGATCTAGCAACCAAAGTGTATGCATGAACTATATTTATCTGGCATATTCGGGCAGTCTGTAGGAACCCACCTAAAACCAACATCGGCGTCCAAATGTGCAATTGTTTAGTTAAGCAGCATGTGCGTACAATAGGGCGAAACGCGAGTTTGTACATAGTGTACATATGTATATCAATTATATTTTATAATAGGGCCAACGAATGACCTGGCAATTGAATATTGTATGAAACTCAATTCATGCTATATGAAGATAAAGATAGGATAATTATTATCATTAAAGAAACAATAAATCAGCATGTGTATACCTTAATAAAAGTTATGTATTGAGGTACTTTTTTAAATAGGTTTTTCTTTATGATTCTTTTTTAATGGCGACTTATGTATGTATACGCATACGTGCTTGTGTATATATATATTTTCGACCCATTTTCGTTGATTTCTTTGATGATGCTTCGAGGAAATGCGATTTTCTTATCGTATCTACTGTGTAACAATGATTTTCAGTCGAACGACAATAATACGATGATTTCATATCTTTTGAAATAAGCAATCCTTTCTTGGGAACGTGTTATAAATGGGAGTAGAGGATAGCTTTATAATTGGAACGTCTCGAGGCAATAGTCATTTAAATGCTTGGAAAAGTTTCGGTAGCGAAGAGCAGCAACAATTGGCATTGTTGGTACTTTAAATGCAGGAGGCTGTGAGCCGCTGTGTAAATGGGATTTTCTGAATTTTGATGTGGATATATATTTTGAAGAGTGAGATATGGACCTGTGGCAATAAAAGAATGGAATAATTATTGATTGTATATCGTACGTGGCTAATATAAAGAAACAGTGAATGTATGATGTGTCGTAGAGAAAGTGGAGGCGCATAACCTGTAGAGCAGTGAACATAACCAATAACTTTTGTGTACGAAGGGTTGAATTGTGAGTAAATAGTGTAAAATATATTATACTGGACGATTGATGAATGTAAAGAGACTTTTTAAAGGTTTATATTGATACGGCAAAAAGATGGCTTCTAAGAGGAAGCCTGATACTCAAGTTCCGGCTGAGGAAAGTGACCTGTTGTCTATCCGGCCTCTTGGAGCTGGTCAAGAAGTTGGGAGGTCATGTATAATGTTGGAATTTAAAGGGAAGAAGATTATGTTGGATTGCGGTATACATCCAGGATTGTCTGGGATGGATGCTCTTCCGTTTGTGGATTTAGTAGAGGCCGATGAAATTGATTTGCTGCTGATCTCACATTTTCATTTGGATCATTGCGGTGCTTTGCCATGGTTCTTACAGAAAACCAGCTTTAAGGGGCGTTGTTTCACTACACATGCCACAAAGGCAATTTATCGCTGGCTTCTATCTGATTATATTAAAGTCAGTAACATTGCGACTGAACAAATGTTGTATACTGAGTCTGATTTGGAAACCAGCATGGACAAAATTGAAACTATTAATTTTCACGAAGAGAAAGATGTGTTTGGAATAAAGTTCTGGGCATATAATGCTGGCCATGTGTTGGGGGCTGCTATGTTTATGATAGAGATAGCTGGTGTAAAGATCTTGTACACTGGTGACTTCAGTCGGCAAGAAGACAGACATTTGATGGCTGCTGAAATACCTAATATACGTCCTGATGTATTAATTACTGAATCAACTTATGGAACGCATATACATGAAAAGCGTGAAGACCGCGAAGGAAGATTTACTAATTTAGTACATGAAATTGTCAACCGAGGTGGTCGATGCTTAATTCCAGTGTTTGCCCTTGGTAGAGCGCAAGAACTACTTTTGATTCTGGATGAATATTGGAGTCAGCATCCTGAGCTACATGAAATTCCAATCTACTATGCTTCATCACTAGCTAAAAAATGTATGGCTGTATATCAAACATATGTAAATGCTATGAATGACAAGATCAGAAGGCAAATAGCTATAAACAATCCATTCGTTTTCAAACACATCTCAAACTTAAAAGGCATCGATCACTTCGAAGACATTGGTCCTTGCGTAGTAATGGCAACTCCTGGTATGATGCAAAATGGATTATCCAGAGAACTTTTTGAGTCCTGGTGTACCGATTCTAAGAATGGAATCATAATAGCTGGTTACTGCGTGGAAGGAACTCTGGCAAAGACTATCTTATCCGAACCTGAAGAAATAACGACAATGTCAGGACAGAAATTACCCTTGAAAATGTCTGTCGATTACATCTCATTCTCTGCTCACACTGACTATCAGCAAACATCCGAATTCATAAGGATCTTAAAACCACCGCACGTCGTATTAGTTCATGGAGAACAAAATGAAATGGGCAGATTAAAGGCTGCCTTACAACGTGAGTACGAGGATGATCCAAATACCACCATGGAGATACACAATCCGAGAAATACAGTCGCTGTGGAATTATACTTTCGTGGTGAGAAAACAGCTAAGGTCATGGGAACCTTAGCGATGGAGACACCAAAGCCAGGACAGAAATTATCTGGAGTTCTGGTTAAAAGAAACTTCAATTATCACATGCTGGCTCCATGTGATTTATCCAAGTACACAGATATGAGTATGAGCCAGGTAATTCAAAGGCAGAGTATATACTTCTCAGCATCCTTACCTGTTCTCAAGCATCTCCTAACTCAAATCGCCGGCAACCTGGAAGTCGTGGACGATAAGAAGTTGAGAGTATTTAAAAACGTTGACGTAACTGTTGATGGGAAAATTGTAACTATGGAATGGATAGCAACACCTGTTAACGATATGTATGCTGACTCTGTACTGACTGCATTGCTACAAGCTGAGATGATGGACCAGCCACCAAAGATGTTACCAGCACCAACGAAAATGGATCGAATGCATTTCAAAGAGTGTCTCATAGAGATGCTGCAGGAGATGTTTGGCGAGGATTCCGTACCAAAGATCTTCAAAGGAGAGAAATTATATGTAACGGTTGATGGAAAGAAGGCTCATATAGATCTTCTGAATTTGGAAGTAACCAGCAAAGACGATGAAACTTTTCAACAAATAGTACAGACTGCAGTGACGAAATTGCATCAATCCTTAGCACCGCCATCCGATGCATTATAAATATTGCATTCCAGTTCCTGTGCAAATCAATCTGGTTAACAGTTATGACGACAATTTGTGAAGAACAATTCTTTCGTCGTTCACGTAATTTATACTTGTTTTATTCAGCTTAATTTATACGACTTCGTGTAAAATAAATACAATTTTGTAAGAAACAGTTGGTTTCATTGCTACAACGTTATCAAATTCTATTTTACATTTCATTATGCTCATTCAACGTTAATAACTATTTGAATAATTTAATTCATTATGTACAATTACAGTATTCGATTGATTGAACAATTATGTAAAAAATGTATATGATATAATTTTCAGTAGAATGCAATAGCAAGCTATTTTTTTTCGAGTGTATAAAAAATATAAAACTAGCATTTATCGACTCGTTAATTAAATTGACATTTTTCATGATTGATTAAATACATATTCTGTAAGATCACCCCATGCGGGACCAACCTTTATTTTAACAGGCAGTGGTACCATTAATTCCTGAACTTTTTCCATTGATTCTTTCACAATACCAGCGACTTGGTGTAAATCAGCCATATTTACCTACAATATATGTAGTAATAATTATAATGCATAAAACATTCATCGCTGCAGATACTTACCTCATATAATAATTCATCGTGAAGCTGCAATACTAAAAATCCACCCCTGGGGTGTGAATCTCTACTGCTACTGCGTAATTTGCGTTTTGTTTCTACTACAGTAAAAACTGGAGGTATATTTATAAATTCTTGTTTCATTCTCTCCTCTACGGTTATCATAGCTTTCTTGGCAAGATCTGCTGCGGAGCCTTGAATTTTTGTATTGACTGCTTGTCTCTCTGCTTGTGCTACGATGAATGTAAAAATTACATAAGTATTTGCATTCAGTATTTAACAATTAAGAGTGTTAAAAAAAGCACTTGTATACTACACTAACATTTCTCAGCCTGATTTGAACTCTTTAGAGCTGGAAGTATTCTTCGACGTCCCATAAGGGTTGTTATGTATCCATCGATTCTTGCTTGTTCTATAACAGTTTTTAACCACTGTTGAACATCTGGATATGTCGCCATAAAAGTTTCCATGAATTCCGCAGCCTCCAGTTCAGTTACAGACAAATGATCTGCCAAGGCCTTTGTTCCCATGCCATAAATCATTGCATAGCACAATTGTTTGGTACGTTGACGCATTTTATCATCAACCTGACAGGAATTTTAGCAATGAGTAATTAATTTTAGGTATAAATAATTAATTATGAATATTAATTATACCTCCTCCTCGGTTACTCCATTCCACTTTGCAGCTATGCTCTTAAATGCGTCACCCTCCCTCTGCATGATGTTACACAGAATAACGTCCTTCGAAAAATGTGCTAGAATCCGTAACTCCAACTGACAATAATCTGCCGAGAGTAAAATATTACCCGTTGCTGGAATAAATGCCATACGAACGCTAATAACGAAGCTATTGTCTTCAGAATTGAAATCTCTTGGTACGTTTTGTAAATTTGGCTCGTACATTGATACTCTGCCGGTTACTGTATGGGTCACACAATTTCCATGAATTCTTCCATTACTCTGTGCCAATTTCAATAAGGGAAAAACCATCTAGAAAAGTACTCAATGTGAACATTCAAAATATAGTAACAATAATAGTCGCGCTTTCACAGTCATTAAAATTTCCACACTCACTTTAGTCTGAGTAGAATTTAATTTTCTCCAGGACACAATTAGACTAGAAATTGGATTTTGACATTGCTCCAATACTGCTTTATTTGTACTAATTTTCTTGCCTTTATACATTCCAAGAACCTAAGGAACAAAGAGGATGTAATAACAATTTACAAGGTGCAAGTAAAATTAACAGATATTCTTCCAACCTGGGCTACGTTCTTAGACGAAGAGAAATTGAATTTTTTTCCTGCCAGCGCATAAGCTCGCTGCTCCAAGGATGACATCTCTTGTTGAATGACTAATGATAGCTCTTCTAATGATTTTAGGTGAATACCTAATCCCGTCAATTCCATCCGCGCTAAAGTAGACACTGCTCTCATCTCAATATCTATTTATTGAATGATGAAATTAAAAAAAACGAATAACACATTATGCACTGGCTTTAAACGTTCAGAAATAAAATTATGACGTACCTTTAAAGGTATCCAACAGTGTTGAATTCTGGGTACTTAATTTCTTTAAAAGTGCGTTCATGACAAACCAAGTTATTACAACTTCTATAGCTGACCTGGTATCGCCTGCTATTACACTTTTAAAATCCATTCCAGACCCTACGCTCCCATAACACGTACCAGCATGTTGCAGAAGGTCGAGTCCTTGTGGGAAATATTCACTTGCCTATGAATTAATTTAAATTATTTCATTATTACAACAAACGTATAGATTCTCTTATGCTACTTACCATAGTAACAAAGCTTTTTTCAAAAGCGTCTGGATTCAACAGCCACTCCGCAGTCTTTGGATCAAGAAACAAACATGATGGAGCAATAGCACAACAATTGTACAAAGTTTTTAAGACATCTTTAGTAGCGAAGCAATGTACAGTTAAAGACGATGAAGATAGTAAATCAGTTACTAGACCAACGCGTTCTTTGATGGGAATCTTGGCGTCTGTGAAAGGAAATTATATTAAAAGAATATTACAGCTTGAAGGAGAATTGTGCAGAAAAAGATATATTATCAGATTTACCATGCACGTTATCAAAGGGAATATAATACACTTTTCTTCCCCACGATATAGCAACTCCACATAATTTAGTTTCATCATGAACATAGTTTTCACTCTTCTTTGATTTTCTTTTATCGTCATTACTCGTTATGCCAATGATCCTTGTTCCTATACTAATTTGATCCTTCATAGATCTTTCACAAGCCAGAGCCATAGCGATTTCTGTTCTACCTTTTAAGTCACGCTTAAACAAATTAAAAATAGTTCTGTCCGTAGCCACATTCGTGATATTCATTGTGCTCCATTCAAAATTTTCCTTCTCTTCGTCACGATAATGCTGCTTTTCCAAATTAATTGTCTTTTGATCTTGTTCTACTTTTTTTATATTCGTTGCAATGGATTTAACAGTGGGCTGTATATTTCTAGATTTTTGTAAAGTCTTCAGTTTCTTTAATGGAGTGTCTTCATCCGAATTCGATACGATACTATCTGTACTACAATTTCCACTATTAATTCTTTTACGTATCTCGTTCACTGTGCATTTTATATCTACATTAGTTTTTAAGATATTTTCTGTCGTATTCATTTCCAGCATTTTCAATTCTTTAAGTCTGTTTACATTCCTTGAGCTAGATTTAGCTGCTTGCTGTGTAGCCAATAATCTTCTTGTGGTTTCCAATTTTGATCTGGTTCGACTTTTGTTCGTGTTGACGCACGGTTCTACGTTTTGGGAAGATATTATTATGTCATCCGAATCAGACTTGTTTGAGTCTAGAGATAATCTACGATTGGCAGCAAACGTCAATACGCTGGCTATTGGTGATTTTTCTGAATCAAGATACTTTGGGTTCAATTTTGGCTTCTTAGGACTTGTGTTGCGCGTCTCACTTTTTATTGTCTTCGTTATTTTCTTCTGTAGTGTGTAAGACTTGCTAGTCAATGATTTAACTCGAGAATAATCTTTTGTAATTGGGGTCGCAGATATCTCTTCTACATGGTCAAAGATGTTTAAGATATTTTTACTTTTGCAATTTTCTGGCTTGGATGTTCCGGGTGTATTCTGACTTTTGAGCGCATTCGCCTTCTCCATTAATTTTCTTGTATCGTTCCAAGAGTCATCCTTAGCTAACAAGCATTGATCTAGGCTCTGTGGTGGATTTTCCAAATTATTTGTATTGACTTGACTTGGCGATGATACATTATTTTCTTCGAGTACAGGAATATCCATGATATCATTTGCATTTTGTTCTAAGGCATTGCAAGCTTGGGTATCTAAATAAAAACTGTCACCAAAGAGACTGGGACTCCTCGAGTCCACATTTTGTACTGAGCTTCGATTTAGTGTCAGAACCATCTCATTTTTACTGGTAGCAACCAATTTTGATTCCAATTTTGATTGAATATCGTCGATTTTAAACGTAGACCATTCACGATTATGTGGACTATCGTTTAATATTTGTTTCAACGTTGAACGAGTTGACGTCTTAGGCGAAGGTTCAACAAATTCAACATTTTCTGAATTCTTATTGATTTTTTTATTCGACTGGATAGGACTCTCAACTTGTTTTCCAACAATTAGTTCTTCATTATTCCTTGAGCATCTGGAAATTGTTGAATCACCAGACGCATTGGCTAAGAGCGTTGAAGTCTCTTTTGCCTCTTTGACAGACTTTTCCGTTTTTCGTGGTTTCGAAGATCTCAGTAATCTAAATTTTGGCTTTTTCACAGTCTTATTTATAGACTCGGATTTACGATCTTCATCAGTTTTATTCTCTACGGTGCACTCAGTTCCTTTGTCATCTTTGATTAAAACTTTACTTTTGGAAATTTCAGCATTGTTAAATGCAGCATTCTCACTTTTAACACTATTCGACAAAGAGGCACAAGGTTTTGAAGTATCACGAACAATACTCTCAGTTATACTTTGCTCTATTGCCTGAATATCTTTGTCTGCTCTTTGAGAATTATTAATACCACTGATACTAGATTGACTGAACCTACTGGACAAGCTGATAGAACATTTAGCAGCGGTATCATCAAATCGACTATTGTTTAAAAACCTACTAGTACTCTTAACTGTTTCATTATCTTTAACTTTCTCATACTCTTTCCAATGTAATTCTTCAACCCCTAACTCATTCTGCAACAAGATTGATTTCATACAAATAGATTCTTCTGGCATTAAAAATAACAAATCAATATCTCTACCTGAATCAAAGTTCTGGCTTCTCGCACTAACATAATTGCTGCTTGATGAGGTGTCAGACCATCCCGACCAGTAACAAATATAGTTCTCATTTTATTCCTTCTTGCAGCTTCCACTTCGTGCTCTCCATCTTGTTCCTTTCCACTACACGCATTATTCCCACAATAAGTAATAATTATATAAAAAAATATATATTTCTCTTACCTCTCGAATGGCAGAGCTTTGTACAACGCACGTTCGACGTCCAATTCATTCGCAACAGCTAATTCCATTACGTTTGTGATACCTTCTTTATAAAGACTTCTTGCTCGAAGTCCATTTAACAATGGGAGACGTAACAGATCCAAAAGTTCACGACAAACACCAAATTGTAAACGCGTTTGAAATTGTCCCACTAATAACTCTAAGCAATCCCATCCTAACTCTTTGCAAAATTGTGTAACCATCCCTGTAACAGATATGAGTCAAAGTACAAGATTTTAAATCACTACCTTATGGATTACAGTAAAAAATTATTCATTGATAATTCTACCTGCAAAAGTTGCTGCGGATTGTTGTAAACTTTGAAGAAGACCGCGACAGCATCCATACTTTTGGCATACACTACCAAGAGGTACTTCACGTACCAAATCGTGCAATGCCAATGCAGTGTAAAATCTCTTGTGTATGTTTAACTAAAATATATTGTTCAAATTGTGAAAGGTGCTTAAAATTGTTATAATACATTTTCATAAATATACTCACAACTTTACCGGCCTTTACCATACCGCGAACAGCAGACATTACAAATCGCTCTTCCACGCCGACAAGTTGCCCAACTCTACGTTCACTCTCTGACAATGCTCTCCAGAGCTCCAAAAATATCATCCAATCGATCTGTCCAATTTGACTGCCAGAATTGAATGGAGTTACCAAGTAAATAATATGTAATTCAGAATCCAGAACGAAGCACTTTCTGGCCTTTTGTAATTCCTCGAACAAGAACAAACCATCCTTTGGTGGAACTGATGCTGCGAGGCAAGCTTTACCAAGTGGAGTTGCTACCCATCTTTGTACTCCTGTCTCAGTCTCTTGCAAACTGATAACACATTACATTACATGGATATAAATGTGATTGAGTATTTAACCTATAACAGTTCATCGATACTTACAGAATGAATTCGTTATCTACTAAAAATTGTATAGCATCCTTCGTGGGATCGTCTATGCCATTCTTTTCACTGAAGTTAACAAGAGTGCATCTGGTATACAGATTAAGATCTGCCGCTGTATATGCTACTTCACTAGCCACTGCTTCTAACAATGCTCGAATTAATGGTCCAGAACCTTCAAGACAAGATTCTATTGGTTCTAAGGAAGCTGATAATAACGTCTTGCCAGCAGCTTGTTCATTTGATTTACAAACAAGAATACTTTCTCCTAGGATGACAATTAATTTTTTTAATATTCCTCTTAGTTAATATCATACATACAATAATTATATACCAGCAGTGTCTTTTCCCATTCGACCAGCACGTCCTATCATTTGCTTGTAAGTAAGAGTATCCAAAGGTTTCCCATTGAATATTGGTGATCTGATAATTACTCTTCTTGCAGGTAAATTAACGCCACTGCTTAATGTCGAAGTGGCTGTTAATACTCTTAGGCCACCAGTCCTATTTGTAAAATGTTAATCAGGATTTGACAGCACTGTATCTCTCCTTGAAATTATTCATCTATACCTAAAAGATCCTTCTATAATATCACGCTCATCCATAGTCAGTCCAGCGTGATGAAAACCAATTCCAAATGAAATTGTATTTTTAAGCACACTATCCAATCCAATTGGACTACGCTTTAGTTGCTCCAATGCTTCAGTGATTGCTGTAAGATTCAACTGTTCCTTTAGGATCTGACCTAACGGGTGTTCCCCACGTCCTGTAGGAATCAAAATCATCAATACAATATTAATTGTATTGTCATCGATACTGACTCTTGTTAAATATTAATCTGCTATAATGCACGTATATACCTAATTTAAAAAACATTGAAGCCAACTGCAGTGCTAATTTCTCACACCAATTTTTTGTGGGACAGAATATTAGCACACTGTGACCATTTGCTATTGTTTCGATACAAAGTTGTATAATATCGTCTGAGTCTGCTGATAAATCTGGATGAGGCGTTAAGTTTCTGATTGGGCACATTTTAGTGTCGTATATAGTTTTTCCGATCTACAAAATATTGAATTGTAGTATTATCCTGAATATTATTATTGTTAAATAATTATATCATTGTTTAATAATTAAATCTATACCTTGCATTGCTCGTTAAGTGGTACAGGTCTAAATTCAGTTTTATACAGCTCCGCATCTAACCAGGAAGCTAAAAGATTGAGATTTGGAAGTGTAGCAGACATCCCAATCAATTGTATCCTGACATGTTCTTCTCTGCAAGTAAAATGATGCGTAATTATTTTCAAATTCTATATTCTAAATGAAGAAGGAACATTTATATGCATTTTAGATTGTTTACCTAAGTGTCATATATTTTAATTTTGTTAAAAGCAACTCAAGTAGATATCCACGACTTGGATCTCCCAGCAGATGTAATTCATCGATTACTACTGCTCCCAATGATTCCAAACCACCGTCTTCCATTAAATGATTCACTAATGAGTTGGCTTTTTCAATAGTCGCTATTGCAATGTGAGTAGCTGAGAAACCTCCCGCAGGACTGATTCCTCCCATGAATCCTTCCACTCTGATTCCACTGCTCGATAAGAGATCCTAGAATATTGAACTATTTGATGGTGGGGCTTTTTGTTGAAATACCATTGTATAAAATACATAAAATTTACCTACTTGAAAATAAAACATTTTTTCTCGTACAACCGAAACAAATGGCAAGATAAATATAGCTTTCTTGCGACGCTCCAAAACTGTTTTTATTATAAGTATTTCGGATATAAGAGTTTTACCAGCCGAGGTAGGAGCTGAGTATACTAAATTTCGACAATCTTCCATTACCTGACGATTTGATAGACATTCTACTTGCCAGGGAAACATGAATGTTACACCACGCGATTCATATTTCTATAAATGAAGAATGGAATTAGTTGTTATGCACAATAAGTAAATATATAATATAATACCTCAAGAATAGCTGGTGGTAAACCCCAGGACGATAATTTGTAATAATCTTGTGTAGGAATTGTAAATGATTCCTTAGTACAATTTGAAGATGTTACGTTACTTTCAAAGGTGTCGGGCCTTTTGTTAATTATCTCACTATTTTCTATGCACTTTGTAGTGGTTGTTACGAGTCTACTCAAGTTATTAACAGGAGACTCCTGTATATCCTCATTTTTATTGTTTCTGTTAATGGTAATTTCAGTTTTTGGATTTTGTTCATTAATATTCTCTTCGGTTATATTGGCAATTTCAACAATTTTTGTCAAATAATTGCCTTTTCTTTTCTTCGTAATTTTTTTCTCTTCAACCTTGGAGCTATGTAGTTCCATGGAACCACAAGGTATCTGTGATAGTCCAATGCTATCTTTGAAATACTTTCCAATGTCTGATTCATCGTGCTTCAGTCTTTT
This sequence comes from Pachycephus smyrnensis, assembly GCA_030142225.1. Classification (NCBI taxonomy): domain Eukaryota; kingdom Metazoa; phylum Arthropoda; class Insecta; order Hymenoptera; family Cephidae; genus Pachycephus; species Pachycephus smyrnensis. The sequence continues at coordinate 263,044 of JARQST010000041.1, read as the reverse complement.
GGTTGATTGTTTAGGAGACACTTTTGCTCCTCCTTTCAATTCTAAAATCTCTCTTTCCAGATTTTCTGAAAAATCTATGCTCTCTCCAAAATACTTCCCAATGTCACTTTCATCCTGCTTTTTATTTGAGTCTCTCAATATTCTTTGACTACTACTTCCAGCAATATTCCTTTCAATTCTAATAAACGAAGCCAAGGTACTCTCTCCCAAGGAATTCATTGCTGATGTCCTTCTCAAATATTGTACATCGTCAACTAAATGGGAGTATCATGTTCCTCTACAACGATACTGTATCATTTATCCAATAATTATAAGTACCCTAAATACTAGTGCAAAACTATATTTACTTTTTATTCCTCTTACAAAATTTTCATCATATTAACCTCCTTTTGCTCCAAAATATTTTGTTACTGCTGCTCATTTTTGTTATCACTTATTTATCACGCACGAAGCTCAAATATTCTTTACATATGAATAATCTTCAAATCAAATTGTTAGAATTGGTCAAAAAACCATGATTTATGCAACAGTAAAAAGGTACACCTTAGCGTTCGTTTGAATTCACAAGCTGTTTGAAATCAGCTGACAGGAATAGAAATGGCGGGAAGGAATATACGTCGTGTTTTTGTTTTGAGGGTGGATTGACAATTTCAACAATATTCTACTCTGTCCCGTTTATAGATGATGTATTATACAATCAAGAATGCAAAATGTATCTCGTTGAATGAATAATACAGTTACTCCAAATGTAGTGATTTAGTAACGTATTTTCAACAGTGACGTTTGTGAGCTATGTAACCTTTCTTAATATCCAAGTACTTGCAGCATTTTGATATAAAGAATTTAGTGAATTTGGTAAGGCATATATTCAGTGTTACTTTAATTTATCATGTTTCTATAAGTGGAAACATTGTAGTTAATCATTTTGACTTTTAGCAATAATGGAAAGGCTTGCGATCCAGGAAGCTTTTACAACTTTGAAACCGCTTTGTGATTCTTTGATGAAATTACCAAATGTAAAGAACGCCGAAGAGATCAGAGTTTGCATAAAATGTATTTCCAACGCAGTGATACAAGATTTACAGGAATACGTGTTATTTCCATTTACTGTACATTTACAAAATGACACTTTAAGGTAAGCAGATATAAGCAGTAATAAGTAAATAGCAAACTTATATGTATAATTTTTAATTTACCTTATAGCAAAGATGTAAAACTACATTTAGTGGAGACTATAAGAGCTGTACTGTCAAAATCCAGGATATTAAAGATAAATAACTTCCATAAGATCTTTACGTGTCTTTTATATCAAATATATGATAAAACGCAACCGAACATGGGTATGTTCTCAAATATTTTACTGGTTTATGACGAAATTCCTTAATAATTTGTGTTATTTTTTACAGTAATTTCAGGTCACGAAGAGCTAAAGGAAAGTGTTGTTTTATGTTTGAGGGATTTAATACGACAGTCTACAACGGATGTTATTGAATTATTGTATACAAGAGAAAATGCTCCGAAGTTAGGACAAGCAGTATATTTGTGTATATCCATTGCTAAAACCGAGAAATCACGTTCCCTCAGGTAAGTCAATTAAAATATAGGAAACTTGTATATCCAGATTAATAATATATTTATGAATACTCAGATTGGCAGCAATAGAAACAGTAATGGTTCTTTCGCAAGTCCATAACAAAGTCGATGATGATATAGTTTTACGAGCACAAGTTGCTGATGTGATTATGCTATTCCTTCCTGGCATTGCCAGTGGATTACAAGAAATTACACAGGGCAGCGATATTCAAGGGCATAAAGTCACAATGGTAATAAATTCATCTCTCCCAGATATTAAATTAAAATACAAACATACATGCTAAAGGATTCCAATACAATTTTAGATGGCACTTAGAGCATATGGTAGAATAGTCAGCCTTGTTATGGAGGATATTCCCCAAGAGGAGAATATTCCCTCCTTGGATGCTATCCGTCAAATTAATATTCCCAACTCCTCTGATCCTTTGAAATGTTCATTGCGTGGAAAAGGTGTGGCAGGAATGAAAGAACTAATGGAAACTGCCACAAGAAGTCAAGACTGGCTCGATGCTGCTGCTATCAAATTGAATGTCCTTATTCCATCACTACGAGAGTTGACACAACATTCTCACTTCAGAGTTAGAAAAGAATTGGCTGAGACCGTAAGACTGTTGCTTAACAAATGTTCCAGGTAAGACTCATTTCTTAATAATAATTGCAATATTTATTCGAATAATACATAACGACGGCGTATAATTGTTTAAAAAAGAAATCTCAAGCCGAGCTTCACGGAACTCGTTGAGATTCTGATTTCTTTGTCAGAAGACGAAGTTGAGGAAGTGAACAAAGTTGCTAAACAAGCGCTAAACGATGTCAATGAAAAGTGCACAGTGGGACAAAATTCTAGGCCCTTGATAGAATTGTTAGAAGAAAATTTTTATAAGCTTCTCACTAAATTACCAAGAATTATTCGTGGATCTGGTATAAATATTTGTATATTCTACATCATTTTTAAAAATTGCAATCTAGGGCAATTTAATTTGATTGTTTCCATTACAGATGAATCAGCACAACTATCGCATTTAAATCACTTGGCCGGTTATTTAAGACTGTTTGGAAAACAGAGACTGCCCCAAGTTATATCATCCACTGCTCACTTGCGAAGATTGCTTCTCGCATTGGTTTACGTAGCTGAACTAAACTGCAGTAATATTTCACTCTTGGAAGACGTTGCCATTAAACGTACGTTAACGCCTTTTGACTTCAGCTGATTTAAACTTGCGCAATTAAAAAAATAAAATTCCGCAAACTTAATCAACGTTTATTCATCAGATCCCGACGATGCCATGCAATACTCATCAATGCATCCATGGAAGGAATTCAAATTTATTCGTGAATCATCCGTGGAAGACAAGCTTACATACGTTTGTAAATTTTTGGGAGAGTTTGGAGACTTAAGAATATTAGTAGATGCCATTCAAGGATTGATATTAGACATGCCACAATATAAAAAAGAATTAACGTTACTGCTCAATTGGATAATAAATGGTAATATCGCTTTCCGTTAATTAGCAAGCAAGCTAAAAGAAAATATTTTTCCACTCTTTTTAGTTCCATTCGAAGACCCTGCTACGTTATCCTTATACAAAACAATTGTGGATACTTATATATCACCTGACTCCTGGTATTTGCCTTTTGCTGTTACACAAAATGTATCTTTACGCGAGGCGCAGAGTAATATCGTGCAGTGCGCTCTCTTGCTAGAAGGATTGGGTATAATAGCGCAAACAGTTGGAGAAGAGTACGAGAGATTTCTTCTAAAGACACTTTACTTGGTCATAGAGAGAGCAGGTAATATTTAATTAAACACTATTCATTTACACGAATAACAATGAACTATCTCTGTAATTAATTTCGAATTTCTCTAGGTAGCGGATACAGTGTACTCAGTATGGTTGGATTCCAAACTCTTCAAAAAATAGCAAAGACACTTCGTTATGCCACTGTAACAGATCTGATTCGGGCCAACATTGATTACTTGTCTTATCATGTAACTTTGAAGCTACGAAGAGTCGAACGTAATCCCGGAGTACTCGATGTAGTCACACTCGTTATGAAGTATAGCACAATGGACGTTTTGCCATGTTTAAAAGATTTCGTAGAGGACGTGCTTAGACAGTCTGCTGCGAATTTTCAAGAAAAAAATGCCTACTCTTTTCTGAAAGTCTTTCACACATTTGCAGTCTGCATAAGAAGACTAACTTTGAACGAGAAGAAGGCAAAAACAATTGTAGAAGCTGAAACCTTCCCAGAAGATCCATCTGAAACAGTGATAAGAGCAGTACAAGAATACTACCAAGCAAAGAGAACATCCGAAAGAATAGAAGATGATGATCTGGGAGGTAAACCAGAAGACATACTGGAAGAGCTGAAAAATAAAACAGACCTAGATAACGAAGTCCAGGAGTATCCAGAAGGCAAGTACACCCCTAGCTGCTAAATTATCATCACGTTAATTAATTAACCATTTAATTACAGATGAAAAGAAAGCAGAGCCACCGCTATCTATAAAAATGATAAAAGACATTTCAAAGCGATGCTTACATTTCTTACCGTCCAAAGATCTAGCAAGGGTATTGCTCGCCATGGACACTCTAAAAGAGAGTTTACATATCTTATCAGACTGGGAAGACGAGTTGTTACCTATAGTTCATGAATTGTGGCATCCATTGGTAGACAGATTCAAAGATCCAAATCCCCTTGTAATAAATAGAGCCTGGCAATTGCTGATAACCCTTGCCGACGTTTCCAAGGATTTCATTAGGTCCAGAACACTGAAGTAAGTGCTATGCTGATATTTATAAATGTCAAACCATACCAGATCAATGAAATAACTTTCAAATTTATCACAGACAAGTGTTACCATCGCTTTCGGATTTCCTAAGAAACTCCTCCAAGGAAAGTTACAATAAAAAATCCGGAGGCGCCTACGAGTTCAGTCAGGTATATAAATTACAAAGGGAATTACTTACGCAATTGGGTCGCACTGCCAGAAATCTACAACTTCACGAGCGAGAACTTTGGAAGCTGTTAGATATTGCCCAACCTTATTTCAGTGCGAAGCAAAATAAATCATTGCAGGTACAGTAAGAGGTTAGGTTACATCAAAATAGTATGGAAAATAATATACAAGATTAATCATTGCCTTAGGAATGCTGTGTAAAAATGTACAAAGATATTGCTGACTACGATGCAGATATTGTTTGGGTAAAATGCCTGAGCATTACAAGTACCATGGAAGGACCTGACGATAGATTTGAAAGCATAAATTTGCAGGTACCTTAGATAATAATATCGATAG
>JARQST010000041.1:213557-248756 GCA_030142225.1 Pachycephus smyrnensis | reverse complement strand
CATTTACAAGTTCGTACCTTCTAAGAAGAAAGTCAATTTACGTTGACGTGTGCATGAGAGAAAAGTTAAGAGTAAACTAAAAGTATGGTTAGTTTTGAAGTTTGAAAATTCTAGGCAAACTAATTCCTCAGTGAGAATATGTGGTAGAAAGATTTAAGCCATGTTAGAAGCATTGTAACGTTAGTTTGTGATAATTGATTTTTTTAATGCCAAACTGGATGTAAAATTCATTGGATTGAGAATGGACGATACACTAGCTATTCAAACAGAGAATTAGGCACTAGTAATTTATGAAATAGTGAATTTTTCATGAATAAATGATGATGTAGAGATACTAATTTTTTAATGTCTGGTTCGATAAGACTTTGTGAGTGCAGCTAATATCATGTTGTGTGTATAAGAGTGATATTAGAATGCATTGAAAGCTCGGAGCCATCAAGAAACTGATGGGTTTTAGACTGCATTTGTGCAATTGCGTGTAGTGTTTGTCCTTTTTAAATAAATAAAGATTCTCTTAGGTAGATTTTCTATATATTGCTAATCTTAAACCTACTATAGCTGCTTTCACAAACCTTGTTAATACCTAAGAAAATATTTCAAAGTTTCTGATTGAAATGATAAACGAGACAAACGCGACGCGATTTCTTTACCTGTGATGTGAAGTAGTAAAATAAATGCACCACTTACAATAAATGCAATTCGTATGTAACACTAATTATAATACATTACAAAAATTGTGACGCATCTGCTTTGTGTTATTAGTAATCAATTAGTGTACGTAGCTCATACGCATGTACTGGTATAAACATATCAAGAAAATTATGTAGCACTAGCTAGCGTGACAGATACTCAGAGAAATGTTCTTCGGTTATTGGATACGTTCAACGTATAAGTCATGTAAATGCAAAAAGTATATAAGAAGAGAAAGAGAAAAGAAGAAGAAGAAAAGAAAATAAGGAAAGAACCAAAACAGACAAAATATTGTCGCCCACTTAGGAACTGCTAATAATGAAATGCTCGTAAAACATTTTAAGTATCGTATCGCGTTTCAGTAGAAAAGAATTCTGCAGAAAAGAAATTGAGAGCTGCGAAGACTGTTATATGAAACAGCAATACTATGAAAAAGATATATCTGTAAAATAATGCCACAAAACGTATGACCGATTAAAACTTACTGCCACTTTTTGACTGGACTTATGAAATACAAGGATTACTATAAATACCTTCTTCGAATTAATGCACATTTCAATCGAACAAACTTTGCCTCCATTTTGGACCAGCTGCGAATGGCTTTCCATGAGAATTTTCTTGGACGATGCAAACAAAAATAATGCACTGTGTAGTCCTCGAGGCATAGTTTGTCAGATTGAAAGTTTGTGCAAGGTATTCCTATGCTACAGTATATACATATCTAGCAAGCAGTAACGTGCCTTCTTAGTTCATTCTTGTGTACCACTTGATACTCCCTTTTTATCAATTTCATTTGATCGATTTACATGAATTTCAAATAATATAATATGGCAATACATTGATAGTTTTGTCAAATCCAAACCGTATGGCACACACGCTTTAACTTCTCTTTAGACTTTAATCGTTCAAGCATTTCAATGTAAATAAATTAGTATAAAGTAAAGAGTAGAGAAACATTAAATTTACCATCGATGCCCTTAATGGCTATCATAGAGAGCATGGCACGTTGGACACTATCAATGACAATGATAATTTCTACATAAACAACTAGTACGGATCAATAAAAATAATGCAAAATCAAAGCAGCTGGTAACTTGAATACAGAATTTAGCAAGATATCAGATGAAAGTGCAGTTCTATCAGATTCAGACGTTCATATCAACATTAATTACGACTTTGATATTGAATTATATTGCGCAAAATAAATTCCACCTACGCCTAATAACGTTTCATAAGGAAACATTTCTATTTTGATTGTTTTCCTTAGTCAAAGAAAAAGACAACGGCACTATTAAGAACGCGCAACTACATTTCGTATGTAGGCCAACGTAGCTGATAGTAATATTCTATTATATTCCTGAATTTTTCAGACGATTACATCAAAATTCTAATTCGTTCATCCTCTCAAGCATTTCTTTCTCGTAGCATACACATATCCTATCACTGGTGTTGCTGGTTATTTATAAAAAAGAAACTTGAAAAATCAGGGAGTAGGCAACGTTCTACTCTCTTTATAAACTTTATATGTCGTCACCTAATGGTAGGACTTTCAAATTCTAGACAATAAATTACTATATATAGCAAAATTGAACTTCATTATTCGTTTCGTCCATTTTAATTGCTACCATTTGAAGTAAGAAATCGTTGGCGTAGTATAAATTCTACAGTATTCCCTTCTCTAATGTATTAATTTCACATAGTGAGCATGTTCCGAAGTCTTGTTTCTTTGTATTGGAAGTCGTTCCATTTTATTCTTTGAGAAAACTGCCTGCTACGTAATCAATTTAATTGGAAAGTATATTAAGATCAAGTAACTCGACAAATTCTTATTGCCCTTTACAATTGTGTCCAGACATGTGCCTCTATTTAATTCTTATTTTATCAGACTTTTTCTTAGAGAATTTCACATGAGTGCAGTGTCACTTTAATATTCGTAGATAGATATTGTCTACAATTTGAAATGAAGGTGCTTGTGGTATTAATTTGATTTTTCGTTGCTATGGCACTGCTTATCTATGAACAATTCTATCACACCTATATCCCTCAATTTGACAAAACTCGTTAGCACGTTAAATAGCTACAGCAGCTTCTATTACGTATGGTTGTGCATCAGAATAAAAATACGTTGTCATGGTTGAAAATGAAATTCAAATGACTGGCAGCTCTGGTGAGTAACTTTAAAGCTCTACTATTGACCGGTATTGATCCGTGACCCGATTTACATATTTTGACAAAAAGTATTAAGGTTAAATGCGCGTTGCATTTATTTCTTAACCTGATCTCGTGCGGCAGGTACGAAATTCCTTCCTCTTGTCAAAATAGCGAGACTTTCCAACCGTGTATATAACTCAATGTTAATTTTACAAATTCAGTAAAATGCTGATTCAATGATCCTGAATCCTGTCCCCAGCAGATTATGCCTAAACTTTCAATGATCCGTAATGCATTACAGTCTATATTAAACCGGGAAGTTCTGCATTGTACTTTCGCTGAGACGAGGTAAATCGTAGCTGCCAAAATGATTCTTAAAAGTAAATCATCTGCTGAACTTGTAAAATCAACTGCGCCTCGTTACTTCGATTATCGATAACAAAACTTTCATCTGTCTGGCATACTGGTTTTTACCTATGTTTATCTTTTTCCCAATGCAGCTTTCTGTCGATCCCTTAGAGCATGGTGCATCTTCGTTGTCGGCGTTTTTGTGGTTCAGGTCGGAGAACAGCGCGAACTGCTTCGTCGAATACTTGCTTCAATCCACGTTGCGTTAGAGCAGAACATTCCATATATTTTACTGCACGAATCTGAAAATTATATAATTTCAATAAAGAAACTCTGAGAGAACATTGTTTAGATATTCCATCTAGTATTATTCATAAGTCATGTATTGAATAGCTTTTTTTATTTATAGCTGACCTTGTTAGCCAATTTCTGTCCTTGCTCGCGTTTAATAGCACTGAGACCCTGCTCAGCTAGGGCAGTGAGCGTTTCACGATCATCGCGCAAATCAATTTTTGTTCCAACCAGAATCATTGGTGCATCAGGGCAGTGATGTTTTATTTCGGGATACCATTTACTAGTCACATTCTCAAAGGACGACGGACTCGTTACGGAAAAACAAATTAGAAATACGTCGGTTTGTGGATACGATAGAGGACGTAGCCTGTCATAGTCCTCTTGACCTGCGGTATCCCAAAGTCCTAAACTCACAGGGATTCCATCCACGACCATAGGTGCGGAGTAATTATCAAACCTAAAATTAATATCAGTCATGCAATTGAATATAAATATAAAATATAACTTTGACTGCGATAGTATCAAGTTTATAATTGAATTGCTGCCGAATAGATCATCATCAGGTTACGTCAAACATATCATATATCTATATTCTATGAAAACACTATATAAATGAGAAAAGCAATGATACTCTAAGCATAATAAATAACTTGAATTATATTTGAACGTGTATTTATATTCATTTAGCAGGAAGGAAGTGTGGTAAGAAGATAATTATGAACAGATTGCTTCCTGTGAGCGAAAGGGAGATCTTGGCCCCTCTAACTATTATTAGCCACCCTAACACCCTCTTCTCAAGAAGAAGCAAGGGGCAAATAAAAGGTAGCTTAACACAGTTAATTTATAATCCTTTAATATTAAATAAATTGTCGCATACTCACACAGTAGGCACGTATTCTCCAGGAAAACTATCTGTTGTATAAGAAATTAACATGCAAGTTTTTCCAACCGTCCCATCACCAACCACAACACATTTGATTGGTCTACCTGAACTCATGATGCCAAGTCTAGATGAAGAAGAATGATAGAATTAATGTTTATGTCTGAATATCGAATTTATCAAAATAATTGTAATTATTTTAGATTACTTAAAATGATTTAGATGAAAGCATATTTATACAGTTATGACTTATACCCTTAACAAATATTTCATATTAATGTAACACGTTCCGTGTGCAAGGAGCGAACTCAGTTTTTGTTACTGAATATGCAGGGGAAGCAAAAAATATTACGATATAAGTATGTATATGAAAAATTATATCGACATGTCCTTCGAAGATACCAAGCACTCTTTTATTCCAATACAAAATACAAATACATATTTTCAAAACCGAAACGACAAAAACATTTATAGTTTGTATTATACAAAAGTAATAATAATTATAAACACCGTGCAAACTACATTCGCATACCGAAACGTGTCTTCTTAAAGACACATAACCTCTCGTTGACTCATCTCAAGAAAACAGCGGTAGCATGCACGATGCATAAGATAAAAAATGATAATATTCCTTAATAAAAAATTCATGGCGATTAAACGTAAATTAATCCAATAGAAATTGTACGATCCCAAAGTAACAAGTAATAGGATAAATATGTATTTAATCATAAGCACATAATAGTCATAAAATTTTCGAAGCGAGTTCTCCACAAACAAAACCGTCATAGACACCGTAGATATTTAATTCCCATATAAAGTAATAAATATTTTGCTTTCGTTAATTCCATTAGGGCCTTTAAAGTTCATTAACTCCTAAAGAATTGTGTCTAATACTTAAAAAGGGCTTGCCCCGCCATGTATCAGGAGAGTTTAGAAGTAACGTGTAAACAACGCCAGTCGTGCGTAGCATCACTTACCAGACGTGAAAACGTTGCTGATTTTCCGAGATAACGAGCCGATTTCGCACGAATCTTATATGATAACTCAAATTGTCTCGCGTTCAACGAGTCATGCGGACGGGAACCATGACGGTGTTGCGGTTTTCAAGATCGGAACGGACGTAGCCCTTGCTTGGTGACAGATGTTCGACAATCACTTCTTCCTTCTCCTTCGTTTCCCCTCAACGTCATTGTTCAAGAAGAGGAACATAACGACATCTGCCAAATAGTTGGAAAAACGGTTTCCCAAAGGGTGAAGAGGACCATGAAAAACCCAATTCTCATGAGTTGCAAGATATCTGTTTGATTTATCGATAAAAGTTAATAAAACGAAATAGGTGAAGAATTAATTACGATAAAAAAAAATCTCTTATCGCTTGTTGATTTTGGAACGCTTTCCTGTGAATGACCTAAGCTGCTTTGTCGACTGCATGAGAACTGTGCTTAATATAATTTTAGGAAGGTAGCGTTCAGGAGAATTGTTCTTATTTCTTGTCCTGTATTGAAAGTCATCGAAAGGTATGAAAAAGGAAATAAAATTGTGGGAATAGTGCGGTTTATGCGATTGGATTAATTTGTGTAATATTGATTATAAGTGTATTTAATTCAAAGTGAAGCGCCAGTGCAGGTTGATTATTTGCGCAGTGAAGGAAAGAGCCAATGAACGCAGCCAGGAATATCTTTACCCGCCCACCAATTTAGCAACGTTGTTCACGACGATCGCCATTTTCTGAGTGCGTCGAGTTCAGTCTAGTTTCTGTAGTTACGAGGGACGGTTTGTGTTTGGTTACGCAGTGATATCGGAGACAAGAACGCGATGAATCAATCGCGCAATTTCACGTCGCTTTTAAATCCGAGCTATTTGCAAAATGCACAAAATGCTGTTGCCGCTAACGCAGCGGCTGCTGCAGCTGCCGCAGCAGCTGCGGTATCCGCGGCTCTTGAAACTCAGCTGACCAACTCCAATTCTTCACCTACAACACCGAGCAGGAAGCGTGAAGCAGAAGGTAAACTAAACTGTTTTCGAAAAGAAATATTGCTTGATAAGTTAAATATGCGACATTGAAACAGATGCGGATAATGCCTTTGCCTCGTTTGAAATATGGTTCCGTACACACAAGATGATATTTATAGTTTATACTGTTATATCAGTTTTTTTTTTCATGAAGGTTTTATTATCTTGTCTTACCTGTTTCAGGTGATGCTAAACAAGACAAAGAAACGAAAGAGGAACGTAGGAAGAGGAGGAAGACGAGATGGGGTGGTAGCGAACATGACAAAACTTTCATTCCGGGGATGCCCACTGTGCTGCCTACCAACCTGACTCCGGAGCAGGAGAAGGCTTATCTCTGTAAGTTGCTTTTTCATTTTACATCTCTTTGTATTAGGCGTTAATTTTATTAAATTTCTGTGTATGGAATAGGGAACGATTTATTGATTTCATTTGTAAGCATAATTTGTAAACTGTAATTTATATAGAGTAGATGACTCTTACGGTGTAAGTATGTGATTCTAATTAAAAATTTATAATAACGAAGGTAAGAATAATTCTTTACAAGTGAAATAATGGTACATCGTTTATTCATGATTAAGATTGTCTAAAGTTTAAAGCTACTTTGAATTCTTATTGACGATGGCTAAATGTAAAATGTTCTACTCAAATTTTTAGTATGTTAACCATTACATATTGTTAATGTAAAGCAAATGTCATTACTTTAAGATTCCATTAACAGTTTGATACTTTGAAAACATTACATCCCCATTTTGGATTGATGGTGGCTTTGATTCTCACATTGTCAAAACTTTTTGAGCCATGCATACATTGTAAAATGTATATCACTGTAGCAAATTGGCAATGTCTAACTGTTGGGGTTTCCGCCCCCTCTAACCCGTTGGTTTACAGTTCAGCTGCAGATTGAGGAAATCAGCAGGAAGCTACGCACTGGAGATCTTGGAATTCCGCTTAATCCTGAGGAAAGGTTTGAAAGAAACTTACGTACCAAAAATGACCATTACATACCTACAATATCTACCTATCTGACTGACCATTCAGCAGCCCACAGTGCAGGGGTCTTAAGATTATCGGCTCCATAGATTAATGGAATACAGAAAAGCTGGGGCTTGTCTAAGCCTCTACTCATCGCAGAAGATGAATTATGATAATATTGGTTTGCTCTAATCAATTTCTTTTACTAATTCATTCTCATTAAACACTGCTACGGATTCAATATTTCTTTAGCAGTGATAGGTCATACCAGAAAGTTATACATTAGGATGGATTAGTCGGAATTAATGCACTGTCTCTACCATTTATCTCTATCCGATAGTGAAGTGCATGATATTTTATATTCTCAACAATCTTTCCAAACAATATCGCCATGTTTCATTTTACTTTACACATATTCATTTCCACAGCCCTGAAATTCGCCCGGTACACATAATCCAAGTGAGCAAGATTTGTATCATGTTTAAAGTGTTCAGAAGACCTTTAAAAATTATTCAGGCATTTGGCAAATAGTAGCAGTGTTTAATACGCAATTAGTGTTTCTCCCCAACATAGTATCTTTCTACATTTCTATAGTAAAGGTTACTGTCTCAGGATGAGCCTGATATAACCTAGTGTGAATTGTCTCTATAAAAACTGTTCGAAAGCTTAATAACTTTTGTTAATGTATTTATTCTTTTTGCAGTATTTTTTCTTGTTCACTCCATTGACCTTCTTTTGATATATGTGCGTACATAATCGAATTGGGCACAGCTTTGCTTTATTCATTCACACTTTGTTTAACAATTCTCATTAATCACTATCGTCTTTCACACAAGGACAAGATTATAAATAAATTGTCTATGTCTGATAATTATACAGGTCTGATATTGAAAGGATCATCGTTAGATATAATGCGCGTTACAGTACTGAGTAAAATCCTAGGACAGGAACGGAGGAAGTTGGTAAAGTAATAATTACTTTAAAGCCTCTATCAACACTGACAACTTTTAAATTTGATTTATAGGTCACCCCCGATTAATAATTTAACTTTTCAACGAGTGCCTACCGTGACTTGCACGGCATATTAAAATGGCGACTAATCTTGACAATTTGATTTTAATGCTAATAGGCAGGTTTTACCACTAGCCTACCACAGCACATCTTTACTACTAATTAAAAATTTAATGGGCAGGTTACAGGAAAATAATGAAATGAATGTTAACCTAATTGCATTATTATACCGATCGATCTAACGTTACTTTCAGGTGCAACTCGAAATAATAATCCGTAATAATTTTTTAATAAATTTATTTACTCCACTAGGTTTAACTCGTTCGATTTTAGCCGGACCCCATTGTTCCATATGATTGTATTTCATTTAGTATTATATGCGAGCATATTACTGACTAATCCAACGAAATTTGTTATTTCCTAATAATCACAGGGTTTACCTTAGCAGCTGACATCATACCCATATCTGCCGTGCACAAAAGTGCAGTCTGTCTTCCAGTGGTTACCTTCGAATAGATAACAAAAACCATTAGCCCATGCTGTCTTTCGCAGCAGAGTAATTGACTGATTTATTTTTTGATACATAGGCAATGTTGGAAAGATCCAAAGATTGGACTATCTACCTAATTAATTTATCATCAATTTAGTCTCGTGGATTAAATCTCCTCCTCTACCTAGCAATAACATTATACAATAATCACTTCCATCACATATCGATACCTTCACTTCTTCTCCATAAAAAGTATACTCCTGCGGCACAGCATTACAGAGAGATATGTGATAACCTGGAGTAATAGTCTTTGTCCTTGGCTACGTTATACTTATTTGACATTAACCTTGTAGTGTTAAGGCTCGACTGAAGTTTCTATGAGATTTAGAGGTTCACGGCAGAGCATTCAAAAGAAATGGGTATTCTGTAATCTTGCACCTGACATAGGGATGGATTCTTTCCTAACATGGTCAGCATGTATCAAACGCATAGGATAGATATGAAACAAGTATTATAGTGTAATGGGCGACTGAACGTTATCAACCGTTTAAAAAATGAAATTATCTTTCAAAACTTCTTTCTACAAATTTTAACCATCAATTTACTTGCTCGGTCACAGTGTCATGCTAGGATCAGGTCGCTTGTATGCTAGTACCATCTTCGCGTAGGTAGTGACATAATATACGCCTATTTTTTTTTTTCAGATCACCATCTCCAGAGCCCATATATAGTAGCGATGGTAAACGGTTAAATACCAGAGAATATCGTACCAGACGTAAACTGGAAGAGGAGCGTCATAATCTCATTCAGAAGATACTTAAGATCAATCCAGATTTCAAACCACCGCCTGATTACAAGTGAGTAACTAAGAGATATAAAAAAAATTACTAGAATTGTAATACTTTGTTTTTACTTGCAGGCCACCGATTATACGTGTACACGATAAGGTGATGATTCCCCAAGAGGAACATCCTGACATCAATTTTGTTGGTTTGCTTATTGGACCGCGTGGCAACACATTGAAGTGTACGTGAATTTTCGTAGGCATCAACGCCAATGAGTCTTTTTTCTTATGGAAAAGTTTATTCTGCATTTGAGTTATGGAGTAACGTGCGCTTTTCTTTTTAGCTATGGAAAAAGAAACCGGAGCAAAGATTATAATCCGTGGCAAGGGTTCTGTAAAGGAAGGGAAAGTGGGCAGGAAAGATGGACAACCATTGCCTGGAGAAGATGAACCACTGCACGCGTATATTACTGCGAATAATTTGGATGCTGTGAAGAAGGCAGTGGAGAGGGTATGGATTTTTGGAAATTGTTATCGCGCGAGGAGCGTTAGTATATTTGTTTAATTGTTTGCTATTTTATTTTGACAGATTCACGAAATCATCAGGCAGGGCGTTGAGGTGCCTGAGGGACAGAATGACTTGAGACGTAACCAATTACGAGAATTAGCGTTGCTCAATGGTACGTTGAGAGAGAATGATGGACCGCGATGTACCAATTGTGGTGCATCTGATCACAAGTCTTGGCTGGTAAGATTCTGACAATTATTTCTTCTATCAGTTTAATTGGACAGATTTAGTGATAGTATCATTCTCATTGCAGTGTCCTGATAAACCTAATGTGACGAATAACATTGTATGCTCGAGCTGTGGTGGAGCTGGGCATATTGCTAGGGATTGTAGGTCCAAGCGACCTGGTCAGGGTGGTCCAGCAGCTGCTGGAATGGGAGGCATGGAACCAGGTGGTGATAAGGCAAAGATTGATGAAGAATATATGTCTCTGATGGCTGAATTGGGCGAAGGACCACCACCAGATAGGAATAAGGGTGGACAGTCAAGACAGCCCAATCCGAACTACCCAGGGCTCTTTGATAGGTAAACACTTAATTCTTTATTACAATATTAAATAATACTTCTATATTTTAATTGGTTATATTTCATTGAAATAGACAACAAGCACCGCGTGCTCTAATGGCAGCACCAGCTCATCCTCCGCCGCAGATGATGCAAGGTGGTCCGATGATGCCACCACCAGGAATGGCTCCACCTCCATGGAGTCAGGGTGACGTTAACAACATGAATGGCATGAATATGCAATGGCAGCCCCCAGTCAGTATGCCTCCTCCACCCGGTGTAATGCAGCCTCCACCACCACCACCTGGATCCACGGGTCAACCAAATATCCCGCCTCTAATGCCTTGGATGACCGGGAACAATCAGCCACCACCACCAGGTCAAATGCCACCTACTCAGATTCCACCACCAGGAATGGGAATTCCCCCATGGCAGCAAGGTCAGCAGGGTCCTATGCGTCCACCTCCACCCGGTACTGCCCCACCTCCAGGATTTCCAGGATGGCAGCCTCAGCAAATGGGTGGATGGCCTCCTGCTGCTCCTGTTCCACCACCTCCACAGCAACAAGCACCTGCACCTCCTGGCATCGACTTAAACACTTTGCCCACGCTCTTAGCGCAACCTCCACCACCACCACCACCAACTAGTTAGTGTGTATCGTCAGTTCACATGATTTCACATTATTGATATCTATTATCTGCCGGTATATTGATCTATTAATTGATACGCGATAGCATAACACGGAGGATGTTTATTATATCGTTGGTTGCAACTGGGTAGAATTCTTCTCGTTATAAGGTCTTGCTTTCTACTAAGTATACGGCGAGGTGAAACTGATAACGATAGTAATTTTGAAAAATTTCCACAACACAACGGTGTTGAGTATCATTTTTATTCACGGAATTCGCGTGGAACTGTGAATATTATTAATCATTTTAAACCATTTGTGTACTTTCGTGTTTCGCGTATTAAAACGCAATATGGTTTCGTCGTGTGTATTGCAGTGGCAAGTCGCTCGCAGCGATATGTAAACGCGACATGATGAATTGGATAAAAATTTTTCGTAAACCATTGAACGACCTCTCGCTTGATTATATTTATTGTTGCTGCGAATTCTACAATTTTATTTATCAATCCGTAATCGTCAGTTTTTGACACTCTTTTATTGGCATCAGAAATTTTCTGCGTGTCCACACGAATACCAAACATGGCCAAATATCGATCATGGACAATCGTGGAGAACAAGATTTCAAGTCTCTTTTGGTCCCAGGTAACAATTTCTTATGGCGGCTATTAAAAATACCTTTCATTTATATACCACGGGAATACGATATATTTATAAGGAGATGCAAGAATTAATTAGTATCAATGATACGAATCACCATCACGATTTTTCAATGTCACCATTTTAAAGATTCACGTTATCCTTTCGTCGTAACGTTAGCGATAAGTGGGCATGAATTTAAAGTAAAGGTGTCGTCCACCTTATGTAATGTGTACGTGGTTACACAATAAAAGAGAAATACTTGAAAACTGTATAAGTATTTTATTCGAAAGCTTATATGAAACATATATATATAATTGTGAATATTTCTCATGTAACAAGTATCTTTTCCTGTGCGTTTATCGAACAGCACAAGACAGTGCTACTGGCTATTGCCAGTATACAACAACAAAAAGCGTACAAACTTTTGTTACACAGTGCTTATGACAGTCCTCTTTATTTACCAACAATTTGTTCTGATCTGTTTACTGCAGCCTCTACAGCTTCAATAAGGGTTGCTCTGTAAAAGAAAAGACGACTAAGGGAATGCAATAAACAATTCCCACCGTCAGAGCGTTCAGAAATTACCGTATTTTACCACGCTCCATGGCGTGTAATCCAGCTATAGTTGTGCCTCCTGGTGAGCACACTTGATCCTTGAGCTCACCAGGATGTTTGCCAGTCTCTAAAATCATCTTTGCCGAGCCATACATAACTTGCGCTGCGAAAGCCACTGCCAAGTGTCTTGGGATACCCATTTTCACTGCTCCATCCGACAGTGCATCCAGTATAGTGTACATCTATAGGATATAAAATGTAAATTTTTAAATAAAATCAGCCTGCAATACGTTCTTTGTAAGGTCCAGGAGTACTAACGTAGGCTGGACCACAACCAACTATTCCTCCAGCAGCATTCAATTGACTCTCAGGCACCACGTGGCACGTACCAATGGCAGACATTATGGTTTTTAATTTATTTATATCGTCATCCGTAACACGACTGTCTACACTGAGTACTGTGAGGATAAAAATTGTTAAGTACAAAATTTAACAATTGCACAAATACATTATTATTACAGTCGTAATCAATAGGGTTATTGGATTTAACAGGGAAATTGTACCTGTACAACCTGCTCCTACGAGCAACGGTGTATTTAAAGTGGATCTTACGATTCTTGCATCGGGTATCACAGGCAAGAGAGTCTGCAAAGAGTTTATTTGACAGAATGGAATACTTATTATTGTATATGAAATCATAATAATACTGTATACGTTTAATTGTTTGTCATTGTTGTCTATTTACCTTTTCTAATACAGCTAGCGGTATACCTGCAAGAGCCGATACAAATATTTTATTCTTCACTGGAGCAGAAAGTGTATTTTCTATGTCGGTTACAGCTGCTTGGAGATTAGTTACTTTTACAGCTATAAATATTATTTTGCAATTCTTCACGATCTCTCCATTTTTCATTGTTACGTTCGCACCCATTTCCAGCCATAGCTTTTGCACCGGTTTGTAGGGCTCCGATACGTATATTTGCCGTGGATTAATTAGCTCTGTAAAAGCGGACTTTCGTTAGCGTTTAATTAACAATTTTAATTGTGAAATTATCTTTTTTTTCTTACCCTTTCCTAGTATTCCCCTTCCAATTGCACGCGCTATATTTCCACCGCCTATAAACCCTATGTTATCGACGCAATCGTTTGATGTGTGATTACGTCGTATCGCTTCTGTAAAGTACGTGGTTATTTCAGGAGAAAATTTAAAAAGTCAATACGTCCTCGCGATAATACTTATTGTGAGAATCAATCGAGGCAGGGAGCAGATACCTACTGATATTTGAAATTTGAAATCTTTTTGAAACACTTTCGAGAGCCTTTTTCATAACTCGTCCAATCATATTCAGTTTGTTCAGTGTTTGATTAGAAATTTGGTTAATAACTTTTACACAGGGGGTACGCGTTGATAAAGAATTTTAATTGTTTAGAACGTTCTACTCTTTTGTGGATTTTCAAGTGCATATCAATTTGTCAGGTCTGGTACGAGTTGCGTGTGCTTGCGTAATAAAATACACTGTAATAGTATGATTGTCTCTCTGAGAAAATACGAAGAGTGCAATTTATTTGTTAGAGTGATTATCACTAATTGCACTAGATAATGGAGTGCACTGTGATACGTGTCTTGTTAGAAGTTTCTTTATGACTTTTCGTCAGGCTTTTCTGATAATTTAGCTGTAGTGTATGCAGAGTGAATATTATATATGCTGGCTTACGCATGCGTCTCGTGAACGGCGTCGATCGGCGTCGTTCGGCGTCTCTCAACTGTAGTGAAAGGTTTTTGTCGTATTTTGACAGAATTATTAAGTACTGTCTAATTTGAGGAATAAGTGTGCGATTGTTTTATCAGGAGATAGTAATCTTACTGTTTATGGTGTTGTTAGGACAATCCTAGGGTTTGTGGTTGGGGAAAATGATAATATTGAGTTGAAAGTTGAGAAATACTGGTATCAAGATATAACATAGTGATTATTTTGGGATAGCTATGCAGGGTGCAATAGTATGGAGTCATAGACAATGAGTGCGAAAGACATTTTGTGGGATTTTCATAAAATTTAATTGTACATACTTATTTTGGATTAGGTAGATGGTTTATTTTTAACAAGACGATACATATAGCATGGATTTATTACTTGGGAGGCTTAACTCATCTCTTGGGATCTTTTTACTGCTGCTTCCACGGCATTCATTAGTGACCCTCTGTCAATTGAAAAGGGTCGTTTTATTTATGAGAAGGGAGGCAGTTTATTAGTATGCTGTTCTGTCGGTTACCTAATTGATCCACGCTCAAGTTCATGAACTCCAGTTATTGTTGTACCACCGGGGGAACAAACTTCATCTTTCAATTGGCCTGGATGACGGCCTGTTTCTAAAACCATTTTTCCAGCTCCTACTAATACTTGTGCCGCAAATTTTGTTGCCATGGGACGTGGTACACCCATCCTTACAGCACCATCAGCTAGTCCTTCTATCATCAAATATGCCTGGAAGATATTTAAATTGTTTTGACAGACTCAGTGATATCTTGGGAATTGAAAAGATGGGAAGGACAATCAGATGGACTCACGTAAGCAGGGCCAGACCCTGAGAGACCACCGACAGCATTCATAAGAGATTCTGGTACACATTCGGTCATACCAATGTATGAGAACAGTGTATTTACCAAAGCTCCGTCAAGCTGTGATGTATTCTTAGAACAATACACTATAAATTTCTCATGATGTAATAGAAATAAATGCAAGGTAAAATGATAATATTAATGTTTTTCCTTTACCTGTAATACCTTCACCAACCATCATTGGTGTATTTGGCATTGATCTAATGACTCTAGGGTTATCAACAATATTCTTAAGTTTCTGAAAATTCATTATTTATAAACGTCATTCACAAAATGCATTGGTTTGAACAATTGCAGTATTATATACTTACTGTGATAAGAGTATCTAATGTAACGCCAACCAGTACAGATACATATAACTTGCTTGGAACTTTCTTGGTAAGAGTCTCTTTGATACCTGTCAAAGCATCATCTAACATGTGAGGTTTTATTGATAGAAATATGATATCACAATTCTCTACGACTTCACCATTCTTTAAAGTTGCATGTGCACCCAGATCATTCCAAAATGAAAACGTTCTATCTGTTTTAGCCGATACCCACACATTATCGGGCTTCAGAATACCTAGAGTTTAATAATTAAGAATTAAAACTGTTAAATATATAATGATAGTAAACAAATTACCTTTCTTTAACAAGCCAGCACCTATAGCGCTTGCCATATTTCCACCTCCGATAAAACCAATTGAAGTTTGCAGCAACGTTTCCTTCATATCGATGGATTAATATTATATCTATGAAA
The DNA here is from genome assembly GCA_030142225.1 of Pachycephus smyrnensis. Lineage (NCBI taxonomy): Eukaryota > Metazoa > Arthropoda > Insecta > Hymenoptera > Cephidae > Pachycephus > Pachycephus smyrnensis. The sequence continues at coordinate 232,870 of JARQST010000041.1, read as the reverse complement.
AGTAAATCAGTTATTTTATAATTAAACACTGTAAAACAAAAACGTTTCAGGACAAGCACTGCTCGTAAGAATTGTTACACATAACAATAAGTGGAGAAGGAAACATAATGCTTCAGTCCATACTTGGATTACTTGATATAAGATATCGTATCTCAGAGGACTAATATAATGCTTGATTGCACCTCAATCTCCATTAGACACTTTAAGTAATCCCATAAATCATGCTGACATGAAATATTATTCAATTAGTATTGATTGTCTAAATAAAAATGCACTGGCATAAGAAAAATACAAAACCAGATAATCCTCCATAGTAAAAACTGTGTACTGTACACAATTAATTGCCAGATCAACTGCAGAATTTCAATTCTTTCTTACTTTCAGTATTCAAATACCAATATATTTCACAGGAAAATATTTCTGCGTGTGGTTATGAATTAGAAAACATCTGTTGCCTGCAATATAATAGAACCCTGGTTTATCGACAAACTCCCAGGCATTTAACTTCAAAGAAATAAATATAACATATTAATGTCAAAATAGCTCTATTTAAATTTTCAAACTTATCCATGTCAAATCGAAGAATCCTAATAACATTCCTCAACAGAATACTTCACAACTGTGTATCAAATTGTAATAAAATAAACACAATTTGTTATCAGAATGAATTTCTTCATCCCTGAACCAGTCCTGTCATTGCTTTTCGCCTTATTGATATTTCCTAAGTAAACGTAAACTTGGGCCAGGATCTGTAACGCGGTAAACCATCAAAAGCTTTATTTCTCTTGAATTTTAAAGGCAAGAAATAGGCGCGCGTTTCTCTTGAATTTACAACAATAAGCCAACGGTGGTTTGCTGGGAGTGCAACAATGGAATTATTAAGAAGCAGCGTGCGCCACCGCGACTCAGCGTGTATTGGAAAATGTTGAAACTAGGATCGAGAGGACGGTGATGAATTGCGGCTAATTTTTGCGTGCTCACAATGTCGGGGTGCGGTCCCGAGATATCCCTCGTGTTTCACGTGAAATTCAAGAAGGGTGCATGAACTTTCCGATCATTTAGATGACGGTGCGACGCCGTGGGACGTCAGGTCATGGGGGCCTGCCTCGGCCGCTGCTTTGCCAATGTCACCGACCCCACGTCCTTCAGGTTAATTTCATCAACACTATATTCGCTGATTTTCTAATTCCTTCTTTAGTTTGGCATTAAATTTTTTATTGTTATGAATTCCCTAACTCTTTGGAGTCATACGAAGGCTTTCGCATTACCAAAAGTAATATTGCACTGGGAAAACTAGTCTTGACAAAAATTTGGTACACTGACAATTCCTGCAATTTTGCCCTTGGTTTGGATTATGAAATTGGAACGGATCCAGAAGTTAGTACATCGATATATAACTTACTGTCCATACCTTGAACTCCAATATTCTGTTGATATATTTCAGATTTAAATTTTAGAAATGATCGTAGAGTTATTAGTCACTTAACAGTTTTTATGGGATAACAATTTATTTTCATTGTTTCTTATTTAAGGTCCTACCACAGGCATTCTGGTATGTCTTTCCAAGAGGATGAGAGAGTTGAAGTGGGTAGTCTTCTATAATAAGCACGTTAGGTATTTTTATTAACAAAATTAATTCTTACTCTTCTTTCTTTATTCTTTCAGTTCAGTCAGTTTATGGATCAAGATGAAGATGTAAACCAATCCACAGGAACTAAGAGGTAATTTACAATATTATTAACAGAGTATAATATCAACCTGTGTTCATTAACTAACTTTTTTTGACATGCTCACTGGACAGCCTACTATCGTTTCTTTCTCTGAAACGATTCAAGGTAAACTTACATACTAACGAGTTAAAATTGATCTAAAAAGAGATCCCAGTAAAATTATACAATTAATAACAATACAGAAACAATCCCTACATCTCTGTCGCATTCATTAATTCATTTGTCATTCCCAAATTTGTACAGAAGAGGAATGGGGCACCCGTGGCTTTGGAGTTAGCAGAGGATGGACGCTGGCCAAGGGTTTCCAATAAGTATGCAAGACTAACCTCAAAAAATAATGCTTCGTCAAGGTAAAATAATTCTTGACAATTAACAACCACTAATTTATTCCCTCGTTAAAACCCAAATATATTTTCAGTTCTGGTTTGGATACTCCTCTTCAGACTCTCGATGCAAGGAACCTAATGAAACACCAAGGATGCGTTTCTTCGACTCCTGGTTCTTCCTTAGATCTCGAATGGGAACACGAAGGTAACTTTTCTCCATAGATCAGAACTTCATATTCCTTAAATCATCAGCACTAAGACTTTACTCACTTTCAGGAATGGCATTACCTGTGACGGATGATGACAAAGCAGAAAGTAGTGATGGTTCTTTGACTCAGCCTTCAGCAAATAACAGTCAACCATCTAGTTTAACAGCATCACCCTGGTCAAGAGTTTCAAGTCCAAATAGTTTAGAATGGGATCCTGTCGAAGCAGATATGGTATGTGTGGACGTAGAGACTGAGCAATTATTAACGGAAATAGAAAGATTAACGGATAGAGCATTAAAGGAAACGGGTGAATGGACTAGTACCAGCTGATACAATGCTAAAATGGAAAAAGAATGACTATGATTATCGGGGGGCTATTTGTATTTTTGTATAACACTAGGAGGTGCTCGAAGTGCAATGACTTCTCTTCGTTACAAGAAATACGAGCGTCATTGTTGAGAATAATCGCGCAATTTGACTGGACTTCGTTTGAGACCAAAGAACCTAGCAGAGACTAAATATTCATATAATTAATTAATCACATCGAATCGAAGAAAGGCGACAGTGATATCACGAATTACGTTGACCCAGTTGTTATTTAATAAAAGAAATAACGCAAGCATACAAATTTCTAAGTGGTGAATATTGCATTGAAACAATATTAAATATCAAATCGTTACCCGACGTGATCTGAGTACAGTGTGATTACCTCCAAGATTATTAACATGTAAAAAGTTTTAACGTACTTTTGGAACTGTATTTTTTTATTTTAAATATCCCATAATTCGTTTCAGGAATTGAGAGTATTGAATTGACAAGAATGACAAATATATATATAAATAATATCCTGTTGGGATTTACTGGAAATAACAGTTATACTATTAATTTCATAGCGAGCCAGAGAATTAATCGAAGGGTTGAAGAATTCATTCGAATGACAGAATAGCCACTGCGCAACAGTGACAAGTTATGAGATAGTAGAGTAGCAATGATGAGATTAATACTGAACATTAGGTTGGTGTACAGAAAGATTTTCCAATAAAAATTGACTGTTGTAACATAGTTAGATAGCTGGTATGTAAATTCTATGAATAAATTGCAAGGAGTGGATGATTGCTATTACCAAATAGGTTGCCTTACGATATAAAAAATAGAGAGAAAGAGAGAGCAAGAGAGAGAGAATGTTATTATCTATTCTATTTGATGGTTATTGCACAGCTTAAAATGTATATTCCGTTGCGCACTTGTATAAAGAAATATTCAGGTATACTTTGTCGTAGAGGTACACTTGAAATTGTAGCCTAATTGCAGGTGATAGAACCAGCTGTATAAATAATAGAATTAATAAAATCCAACAATAACAGTAACTATTATATATAAATAGTATAAACAATACAATAAGTAAAGTGATAGGAGTACACGAGATAAAACAATGAGAAGCTTTGGCTTAGTGTCAGCTGTTGAAGGATAATCAGTTAATTTCTAATATTAATCTACAAAATCATTGACAGGACAAAGTATAGATTTTCGCAAAACGCATTAAACGCTTCGAATCCCATTAATCTCAGCCACTCAGTCAATTATTTATATTGTATTTCGTGAAGCTAAGAAGCAACCAATAAAAGAAAAAAGGATTATCAATGCTTACAATTGAAATATTAATCGTTTCACCATTTTTTATCGCATGACAAAAGGAGTTTTGACTTTTCCTACGGTTTCTTCGTGATTATTTTTTTTGATTCTCTATATATCTTTGGCTATTGATTAATTACTGCTTATTATCGATTCCAAATGACTGGGACCAACCAAGATGCACGCAGTCATGCGCTGAAACGAAATATTGAATTTTACTTGTTAAGTTATTATGCAAAATTATAAAATTGAAAGTGACCAGACGCACATAATTTTTTTGAGAACTTTCTGCATAAGTCACGAGCGAATGAATATTGCTGTTTTCTTGTTTATAGAAGGAAAATTTTACAAATTTTATCACTCTTGGCTTATAAATCATTATTGAATGTGCCTAGAAGTAATAGTACAGGGAATATTGCGTGTGCTTCGTGTAAAAATATGTACAGACTACTGTTATCAGGATAAAGCGTGCTAAAATTTTTATCTGGGTTCAAACGTTCTCGAAAATTCATGGGCCATTTGTGCTGGACACATAGAAGAGATAGAAAAAAAGAAATCAGCGTTATATCGAATTTATATAGGACGATTGAAGTCTTTCAGAGAATTAGTAAATGCAATCTAAATACTATATAAAGCTTTATGACAAGTGTCAGGCGTATATACTAATAAGGATTTACCTCTGACGAATCGATTGCTCGCGTAAAGTGATAAAATAGTGCAAATTAGCAATCCCTTATTATAATCGCCACATAGATGGCCCGAGAGTTAATCGTAGATATCATATCAAGGTTCTAGTCAGATTCTAAACTAATCTGCTAATAACGTGATGATGCATGTGAAAATAATAAAAAGCTACATCATTTTGGGATATTGTAATGATTATTGTAAAAGCCCAGTGGGTTTATATGCTTCACTCAATAAACCAATTACTTTATGATAACGCATTGTCATTTTATAAAATTTATTGTGATGATGATGATAATGTCTTCTCTGTTACTTTTTATTGACAATACACAACTCTTTCAAGTGGTATAAATTTTATTAAACATCATCCGACTGTAATTTTCATAGTTATTCATAAAATTACATGTATCGTGGTCGAAGCGGTAAAGAAATAGTTAGCAAGTCTATTTTGTTTAGAACATTCGCACTGATTCATTGATGATTGTTTATCACAATAGGTGGATGCACGCGGACGCAAATATATTATTTTCAATACTTTAAATAACTTTAATAGACACTTCTATCGTAGAGCAGCCAATACGTGGAAATAAAAATTGTATACTTGCGGTTACTGGTATTTATGTATCTATTATTGTGTATATACTATAATATATATTTATTTATGCATATATAATATACGCAATTGTTAACAATTGTTAAAAGGATTGATAATCTATGCGATCATTTATGCTATTATCCTTATATTAGTTGGAGTAAATGAATTTTTGCCTACTTATGTACACTTAATTAGATATAAGATTACTTGTGTCTTACGGTACATGAATATTGATTATTACAGTTTTGGAAAGCTGCAGCAGAGACAAAGCACTTTTGATTTAGAATTGTTCGAAGGAATGCAAGTTCTTAGAAATCATATGTGGTATTTAGATTTGGCAGTGAGCATTGAATTTAACAAGTGGAGGGGTGGTTCAACAAATGGTTCTTTATCTATTTTGGTTTTTCTTTTCTGTTATCAGTGACGCGATCACAAGAAATGAATCTGTAAAGAAAGTCGATACTTTTCTAATAATTAAAGGTATAAAAATGTTTGATGCTTTAAAAATTACATCATCTAAGTTTTCACGTTGAAGTGGAATATTTGTATACATGGATTTTGAATAAAAGTTTGATTTCAATTAATTACTTTGTGTAAGTTTTGTATATAGTTTATGAACGGCGTCGTGTAATATAATGAGTATAAAAGATGTCTCAGTGTAGAAATTTTAATTTTTTTTTATAAATCCAAAAGACAGTTCTCATGAAGATTACAGATCTGGTTGAACCTGCCCCACATAGAAAAAAGTGAAAGATAAGTGAAATAGAATAGAACTGATAAGCTGCTAGGAAATTGATTATTGGATGTTCGTACCAGAATAAATCTGAAAATACATTTCCCTTGTGTAAACTGACAAATGCGAAGTAATCGATCGAAAGACGTTAATTAAAAAGAAATTGCAAGTGAATTACAAACTAATAAATGCAAGCTAGAATTTATTTTAGTATTATTTAAAGGATATACGAATATATAGTGTTACGTTGAAAGTAACGTCAATGGTATCTCAAAAGGATTTTTTTGAAATGAATCGAAGACTAGTAAGGATACAGCCAATTTCTCCGAGAATCGAAAATATTTTAAGACATTGCTTAATATTAGAAATGTTAGCTGACAAGGATGAAATATTATCTTTTTTATCAAATCACCAGGAATCTTAGTGTTTCTGAAACATTTATAGTAACACGCAATAATCGCGAACGAATATTTGCTTTAGATACAAGAGTATTACACTTGCAGATTGTTACTTTTGTTCGTATGCTTGTGATTGTGCATAACGATAATTTATCTCATAGTAGAACAAATTGTTGTTTTTTAAGTATAAATTCGTGGACCTACTCTAAACTTAAAAATGCTATACATAAAACGTGTATAAAATTTACTTCGTAGTTGATAACATACTTACAGTTGCAACGTTACTTTCGCGCACGCTAGTGACGAAAATTTAAACGAGAAACAGTCGTCGTAGAACAAGTAGAATAATTGCTGAGAGGAGCGAAGCAATTAGGATGCTCCAGAATAAATCATTCGAGGAGGACATCGTTTCGACCTGCGGATTAACGATAACCTCTGCTTGTTCCTGAGTTTGATTATTCGCAGCCTGCACTTCGACTCCACGTTGTCTCAAACCATTCTCAGTAATATTTTCAGTGTTAGATGCAAAAGAGTTTTCCGTTGGCGATACTTCCTCTGCCTGGAGAGTTAAGGGAGGTTTTATAAATAATGTATCTAAGCATTGTATTATTAATTCATTTGGATTGTTAAGATCTTACTTTTAAAGCGATAGTGTCTAGCATGTGCTGTTCCTCCTCCGTAATAGGTTTCTTAGCTGCATCTTTCGAAAGTAAATCTGCTATTTTACCACAACTGTCGCATTGCCACTTTAGTGATCTGAAAATAGGATTTATTTTATAATTGTAATTCTGGATGAGATAGCTAAAAGATATTGAAAATTTATTATTACACTGATACCTTTTAGCTAGTTGTTGCCTTTCTTCGGTACTGTAATCCAACGATCCGATCGTACCATTTCCTGGTGTAGGCATAAATGCAATTAATGCTAATAAAGCTGTTCTAATACTCCACGAAGGCTGCCATGTCTCGGGATGATGACCAGAAATACTCAGACATATTTTTTTGTTGATTTCAAAACGTCCGTTTGGCTAAAAATATATTTACCTTTTTATATTTCAAGGAATTTCGTGCATTCTGCATGGAAATATCATAAGTTAATTTGCAAAATCTAAACAATTTTTTTTCATATTTCCCCAATAAAAATAATAATTAGGATCGATGACAACAAATTCCATATTGCAGAACATAGAACAATTACATAATATATCTTATCTACTAAAACTATGGATCATACATTCGCTATCAAATGGAAAATTGCTCAATCTTGCAAGAACATGTTAAGAGAGTGTCATAAGAAATGTTCTGTATAGTTTTAAATAAATCAGAAACAGAGAATATTAGTTATTTAACTCACAGTCAATAATATTATATTGGGTGGCTTCATAGGATATTCGGGTGGCAATAAAATTCTCCCATGATAAACACCACCCTCAAAATCCGTAGACGGTGGTCCATGCACAGTAAAATGCCATTCAAATAGATTATCTTCTAGCGGATAGGCACAATATTCTTCAGTCGCCTCGTGCAACTCCTGTGCCTCTCGCATCAGTCTCTTCACAGCTGAAAACAATATTGTAGAGCATTCCAATAAAAACACTTCTGAAATCTGTTACATTCATTCTAATAAAATAAAACTACAAAGTGAAAACAATAAAGGGTAATAGAAAACAACAATATAAATCATGTACTGTTTGCCAACAAAAAAAAATCTACAGCAAAGGCATAAAATCAGGATTTCTCAACAGACTTACCAGGACTCTTAGCATTGTATTTCCCTTCGAATGACATTTTCAAAGATTAACAGGAACACTGGCACGTATAAAAAAAAATTTATAGAAGTCAGCTGACTAATCTTCGATATGTCAAATAATCGACGTGACCCAATCCCATTCGACCACACGTACACTGTTCACATAATAAACGTCATTTTTTTTTAAACAGTGTATTTGCCAAGGACAATCGGCTTAGCCGAATAATGTTTATTAGCACTGCATTCTGTACATTATCAAAACATATTAAACAACAAAATGCAATCCGCCCTACTAAATAGATTGGGATGCGTTCACTCACCGAGATCAGCGCAAAACCATAGGAACTGATTTCACATAGGATAAACCCAAGTATACAATAACACAACCTGTCCGTTATCGACATGAAACATTTTATCAGCGCACTCTTATCATGGTACAAACTATCTGTGCACAGACACCGATCAACGATCATACAAAGCAAACTCTTCGTTGACTGTCGTTGACTGAAGATAAATACCGAAAGTTTTCCGGTAAATTCGGTGCCGCGCGAGCACGCATGATTCTGACCCACTGACGTGACAGCGACAATGCTGCCACCTGTGAGTTGAAGCAGCTATTAATTTATTATCCCGGATACAGTCGAATCCTTCAATCTTCAATAGTCAACAGACTTGTGGCCGAAATCCCGCAATAGTCAACATCCCCTCCCTTCCCGTTTCTTATTGGCTACGCGCATGTCAGGTTGTATTGTCACGTGGTACATCTTGGAGGTGCGCATGCGCCGATAGGCGTGTCTTGTAACGAGCTAAGGGGAATAGCAGTAGAGAGGTGGAACCCTGGTTGACTATTGCGGGAGTTTTTGAAGGGTGAGCTGTTGACTATTGGGGGGATGAAACTATTCCAGGGGTAGACTATTGAGGAGTTTCATTGTAAACGAATAAACTAATCTATATCGTTGACTGAAGAGGTAAATAGACTGGGCATCTTATGGGGTATGGTATCACGCGAGTTTGGGTGTCGCGGACACCTACAAATGGGGGGCTGCCATAAAGGAAGGAAGAACACCCACAAATGAACTTTAACCATTGAAATGCTACATATAAATGTATATTCTACATAGAATCGCGCAGCACAGAATATACAGGCATGTCTAGTCTATTTATATTCAGTCAACGTCTATATTCGCGTGACACCATACCCGGTAAGTTGGATAGTCTATTTATTTTCAGTCAACGCTTTTCTTAGTTTTTCTAAACTTATTAATCGACTTATCATACAGTCTGTTTTAGATGAATCTTAAACTAGCTGGATGCTACAACTAACTAGCATCATCTATAAGATCCAGCCAAGCATGGTAGATAAAGTGCAAGAAGTGAGGAGGACGGAAGTAAACATCCGTACAGCGCACTGAGAGATAAATCTTCTATTTGTAATTAATTTCATTCTTTCTTTCAACATTATTAACGTTGATCAATAATTTCCTACAATTTTATCACAAAAACTTTCCTTTTCACCTTATAATATTAATTTCTGTGTTCATTATTGAGCATTCATTCGATTTCACTCACTTGCCAGTCTTTCCTATAGATAAAGGATCTTATCACGAAAGCAACTCAGACCTAGATAGATTTTCAAGGGTGTGAAAATTAAATTGACCATCGTTCCCTTCCCTATACCCATTTATTATCACTTCCATAAAACGTTCTAACCCATCTCACTGGTATCTCTCATACAATATACATTGAAATCTGACCCTGAATACCAGATAAATATCAAATCCAAAATCAATACCAAAGTATCTAAAACTCATTACGCCATTCTACAAGACAGGAGGAAAACGCTTCAGGGTAAGAATCAAAGAATAATATTAGTTAAGCGAGCTCATAAGTTTAGTAGGAACATAAATATTTTAAAATTAAACCAAAGAAAAAAAAATCCATAAATTAATGCAAATCCAATTGCGTGATATAGCATCGAGAAAAAACCGGGACGTCCCGTTAGGCCGTCACCCTAATTCGCATCCGTAACGGCAGTCCGGCGTCAGAGGGGTGAAAGGACAGGGTTGTTGGCGCATGGAAAAGCCAAAGGACACCGCGTCGCTCTGCGGCATCGGCGAATCCGACGCCTCAGAAGCGTCCGCGATCTCGAACCAAGCAGCCGTTGCTGCTTCGACTCTCAGGACACGACAGTCTGATGATAGACTGTACAAGAGGACAGAAGGAGTAACTTGACCTCGTAGAAGACGTTCCATGGAACTGAAGAAAGAACTTCGAAAGTGACTGATTATCTAGTGAGGAGGATCTTTCAAGTAAATACAACGGGGTGATTTAATCTTTGGCTGTTTTTGAGACACATGGTCCGGTGATCCTTAGGATGACGACTACTAATACTTCGTTTGTCGTCACGGTCGTCACGCTACTTTTGGTTATCATTACCACCGTTCATCATGGTGAGTCTTGAGAGAAAAGAATATACGAATGATTAGATATTCGATTAGAACGATTAGATTGTAGTTAATTAGAATAGTTTAATTTTGAATAATTCGTCGTGAAAAATTTATCCAATCGATGGGATAACGTGAGAAATAGGAGTAATCTTTCAGTTTCTTTTTTATTTCTTTTTTTCTCTCTGTCTCTCTCTCTGCTAACTTTGTAAGTAGTGCAATTTGAGTTTGAGTTTTTTTTTAATTAGATTTGTTGGAACAAAAGGAATACATTTTATCGATCGTTCTACCACGTGTACTGACAATTTTCTGGAAGGACGTATCCTTTTGACTTTAACGATTAGTTAACGTTCTTCGCTAACGAAGTCGAGTAATTAGGTTACTGTAAATGACTAGGAATACATAGAGGTTGAGTAACGATGTTTCACGTTATAGAAGTAAAGGTTGTGGATCGATTAGGTATAATTGAGTCTTTTCTCACTTAAAAATTACTACGTCCCCTTAACAAAGCGGCCATTGCGAAATTGGAACACGTTCGAATGAAGTAAAGAATCGAATGGATTATGGCATTCCAGATGTTACTAGAAGTCCTAGGAACGTCGGCACTTGTAAAACTTCTTGGATCGAGGCGTGCGCTCAATTTCTTAATTGAATCCAATTAAAATGGTGGACGCGAAACGCAAATCATACGTAGCCTATATATATTTCAATAATGACAGATCGGTCCGTATATATTTCAATAATGGTATCGATCCAAATTGAACGTATAAAGTTTATCATATAAAAAATTAATAGAAGCCATTTACTATCTTTATCCCATAATCTTCAGAAACTTCGAAAGATCTTAACAATACGAGCCTTTCGCGTGTACAGTTTAATCTCTTGAATCTTGTACGAAGTTGTCTTACAGAGTAATTTGAATATTCTTTTTTTCGCGACCCCCCCACCCCCCAAGAAAATGGCCACGTGTAGCAAGCGATAAGAAAAGTAATGATTACTCGCTTGTCGAAAGTACAAGGGTAAGTGACTATGTAAAAAAAAATCCTTGAGTAATCCATATACTTAAATGGACACCTTATCGACATGTAGAACCTTGCGAGGAAGATCGATAGCCATTTTATTCTTTATTAAAGTTAAATCGTACGATCCATTCTTCATCCTAGCTTGCTTCCTTGGATCAGTTCCAAGATATTCTCTCAGAGACGCTCTCAAATAGATTTTTCAATAAGAACCATCCAGGCTGTACAGGCTTCCAGCACGTATACCTCGTTCTGGAATAAATTTTTAATTTTTCAAATAACGCGGTAACGTCCGAGTTCTGCTTTATTCTAGGTTATAGATCATTGAATTCGTACTAGAACAGGACACAGTGTGTATATATATATATACCTATAGTATATAAGACCTTACGTATACAGAGAGACAAAACTGGAACTAGAGTCAGAGTCACGGAGCTTTCCCGGAATTCAGGGTCAAAGTTGTTCCGTGGGTGAATCGATACAACGGTTATCATCTGAGTTACTTACATCCGCCAACTTCAAGGTCCTCGGTTCTTCCTGTGATATATATGAGCATTTGGTCTATATAAATGCATGATTATATATATACACATATATATATATGTATACAAGAGTAATTTCAAGTGAACGCGCGTCAACGGAAGTTTACGGGTTACGTAGAGCCATCAGAGGAAGAATTTCTATTCCATGCGGGGAAGCCCCGAACTTCATGTTGACTCCGTTTGTAGTCCATAGGGGCTTCCCCGTTTTCGAGAGGGTGTAAATAACTAATTCCTATGAAAGGTCGAGGGTAATGATTTTTTTCATTTAAATATTTTTCAGAGATTAATCCAGGGCTGCTGATAAAAGTAGCTGAGTTAAAGGTAGAATTACAAATGATATGAATTAACATAAATTGATCTGGCGTTTGTGTAAAATGTCGGTCGCGTGATTTTAGGTGAAATTTTCAATGGCAATGGATTAACCTTTAGCAGGTACTATTTTAATCAATGATTTCAAATGATTTTGTAATTTACTCAAATTTTAAGATTCGCTATATAGAACCGACCCCCGCAAGGGATATCGAGCGACCCACTTTCTCTCTTCTCTCCGTCTTGCCTGCTCTCTTTCTCTTTCTCGTACATTACCTTGTTGTACAAATATCTTTTATATATATATATCCGACGCCATCTTACTCCCAGGACGATAGGACCTTTTGAGACCATCTCTGAGCCTCCGTATACACACGCTACGAACTTCTCTGTCCTCCATTACACAGACCTATGATAGACAGAGATGACGTGAGCTTTGTATAAAAAAAGAAAAGATCTTTAATCGATCCTTTGCATCCGATCCAAGATATATCGGTCGGTATATATTTTTTTCAAAATATTTTTCTTACTTTTATCTAGTTTGACCTGGGAACAAAGAGACTTTCGAAAGATACTTAGGCGTCTGACGACATTTTTAGATATTTTTTCTCTGGCTCTTCTACGCTTTTAAACTTCCGGCAGTCTCACGTATACGCGAAGATCTTCATCAAGGGTCATGACACGCGACAAGATGATCTTCAGGTAAAATGGCTGCTATTAATCTTTGCCTTCGATTTCTTTGTTAGCGTTACCCCTGCCGAATATTCCTGCACGCCATCTTCTTCGGCAAAATATCTATGGCATCTTTTATATAGAAATATATAATATGCATTGTGTAATGCCGTGAAGATAGTGGGTGGCCCAGGGTGAACAAGGGAGAAATATATACCTGTTAGTAAAGAAGGACTGGTGGGTGTTTCGTTTGAAAAAGCTCAAAGCCAGAACACCTGGAGCGACTTGACTCGTAGAGTGGCTTGCAGAGCTGCCAACTGGAAGACTTGTTAGGTATGGAGTTTAAGCGCAGGATAAATTCTAGGTACGTGCTTGTTCCTAGATGTAAAAGTAAAATCTATATTGTATATAATTGCATACGCAATCATAGTTCTGTTTTTTAATAATAAATAAAAATTTAGCACGCCATCTTTGATGCACGTAACAAAGTACTCGCGTATACATTGGTACCACTAACAGCATATAAAAAATGTATAAAACAAAAAAATTCAGCACGAAAAAATACAATTTGTAAACTTAAACCGTACCTTAAATTAATTCCCTAAAGGACAAAGGATTTTGAAAACTCCTTTTTTCCAAATCAGAAAATTATTCAATTCCTTTCGCCTATCCATCTGCATTGTAACAACCTAGGCCATTGATAAGCCCCTGACTAGACAAAGAATCTTTTATCATGGCTGACGCTTCGTTTGCGCGAATCGCGTGGAGGAAGTCAGGAATGAAATTGAGAGAAAAAAAAGGTGGCTTATAAAATAGTCCCAAAGGCTCTGGACGGATTTTTCTCCAATGGCATTTTCGCACTGCTTCATATGTATATGGTCCGCAGGTTAGTTGGTCGAGTCTGTTATATATATATACCTGGTGTATGTATATATCCACGTATATAACCGAATCCTGGAGAATTATCGATTCCGCATGCGGACTTGCTCGACTTTTAAGAATTTCTTATCGACTGCGTGTACCATTCCTAATGGGAACAGTTTATCGTAATGTTACCTAACCCTAAAATTACCACGTACCAATTGAACCCAGCGTTTCCCCGTTAACGAAAAGCTATGGAGAAGTGGAATTTATTCAGATACGTAGACACGATTAAGGTCAGGATAACCTTCTTGGAAATTTAGTACAGTCGTATCGGTACCACGTATTTATTCCCAGCAGGCCTATATTATCCTTGTATATCTCCTCATAATATGATACTTACATAATAAGTGTATAAATATCAACACGACATTATATCTTCTGGTCTGCCTTGTCCTCGACTCTCTGACAGTTCTCAATTATAGATATATGATCTGAAATGTCAAAGAAATGTCAGTGGATTAAGAGTTTTTGTGAATGCTTCAACCCAAATTCCGTTGGGCCATTATTGAGAATTACCCAGGATGGGGTTTCTGGTGGAGAAATGGAAAATTAATTTTTTTTTATAGAGAATGTAAGAGATTCCTTTGTCAAGGTCACCCATATAACTGTATCCAGGAAGCATCAATGGGTTATCCGCTCAGGGATATCCTTCTCAGGCAATAAGGATACTGGAAACAAGGGGGTAGATCCAGAGAGGGTGAAAGGGCGTTAAGAAGGATATAGCGTGACGTAAGCTACAGGCTAGCATAAATGGCCCATTGAGGGTTGGAAATAGCATTGGGATTGCGTGGCTGGTCGATAGGGGGTTGGTGACGTCACGTACCACTGCCCCAGTTTTCGCGAGACGCTAGCGAGACTCCTAGTAACCGGGGTGGTTGGGTAATCATCCCCCAATCAATCCAGGAGCATGCCATCCACGTGCATATATACCTACGAGAACTTCCGCTACCTTCACGACCTTCCACATCCACCAGGAGTTGCCGTTCGATAGTCGCAGATCCTCCACTTCCCCCCTACCCACTTGGAATCCTCGCAATTTCCTTTTAGGGGTTGTTCCAGCCGTCTATAGTACCTTTTCGATCTTCGTTCTAGTATTGATCTGTTTTATTCTTTTTTTTCTAGGTCAGGCAATAATTTGCTACCAGTGTAACAGCGAGTACGATCCAAGGTGCGGCGATCCCTTTGATCCTTACAGCCTCGGCACTGTTAACTGCAGTTTTCAACCCCGACTAGAACACCTCAAGCATCTGGAGCCCACCATCTGCAGGAAAGTATCGCAGAAAGGTACAACAACTCTTATCATTCTGTAATCATACACTGACAAACCCTGTCAGAGTTTTGATTCACGATAAAGATAGACTCAGGTATAAGGGTAGGGATTTCTATTGGTACCGGAAGTAGTGACTGCTGTTATTGGGATTTGGCGAGTGGTAAGGTAGGGCAGCTCTGCAATGCGGTGTCCTCGTACCACTGCACGACTACCTACCCCTTCGATCCTAAAGGGTCGCCAAATAGAGACTTGCTTCAACTGCCCGCATACAACGGATGAATTCCCAGTTCAAATCAGCAGAGTCTCAAGAGTCCAAAGATGCGAGCACTAGAAATTTTTCTTTAATTTTTTATTACATTTTTTACTTTTATACTGTTCCTATAAAATGCTCGATTTAGAATCCAATCATTCAATCGCGCGAGAAGAATTGTTCGACAATTACTACGATCTTCTCGCAATATAGATACGTATACGATATATATTATATATATATATAATTTTGAAATTGATCTTGTATCTTTTATCTTTTTTTCAGTATATGGTAAAACAAGGGTTGTACGAGGTTGCGGATACATTACGGACGAAAAGGACAATCTCGACTGTATGATAAGAAGCGGAACGCACGACGTGCGTGCCTTTTATTGTGCGTGTACCGAAGATCTTTGTAACGGAGTAGATACGAAATTACCATCAGCAGCAATGATAGCCGTCCTGGGAATCATCTTGGCGTGGACAACCATCTAGAGGGTAGTCTCTTAAGATGATCTAATGACCGTAGCTGATTCGATGATACCGATCGACATGCTGGAGATTCTAGGCTGCTCGCAAGGACTCGATGATCCTGAGATCAGGAATATCCGTCCTCTCGAGATTCTATGAGGATGCTGGTACGCTGGTGACGATGATGATGACCTCTTCGACGATACTCATGCGATTGAACGCTCAGATCATTTATAACGAACTACAAAATGGCCACGGAAAAACCCCGTGTAATAAATATATGATACGGAATAGCACTATGCACATACCCGTCGAATCGAATCCGATTGCTGAAATCCCTGAAGATCAATCGATAACGCAGAAGTGTTCAAGAAATCGATGAAAATTTAATCAAGAAAAATCGTTATTATTTTTGCTCAAACGGCCGCGAACACCGGATGGAATTGATCGTACGAATTGAATCGGTAAACTTTATTGGATCCCTTAGAGGGATGATTTAAAGAGATACAAGAAGAAGAGGAGTCGTTGCTAAAGTCGATCGAGATCGAACGCAAAGATCGATTACTTCGAGTAGTAATACAAACTGCCAGATACTAGACCTTATCAGTTTTGCAATACTTAGATGATAGTACAATTTAGTGAACGAGGAGTAGAGGAGGTGTCGAATGTTAATTCAAAAAGATTCATGGACGTGAAGGGTACGAAGACAAAGGGTGGTACATCCCCGTAAGATTACGTCGGAGACTTGTGCTTTCTTGATAAGAATATTTCATTCTGTCGTGCAATCAAGAAAACCGATAAAAATGAATAAATAAAGAAAAAAGAAGAAGGGAATAACACGTCCATCCTCGTTCGTTTAATCGTGTTCCTTGCGCCGTTTCGCAATGGAGGCGGCTTGTTGGAGCTGGTCGCAAAAGTGAATTAATTAGTGTCTAAATATTTAAATGGCAATAATGCTTTCGATGACGGCTAATTAAATGACCCACAGCGTAATTCGTGCAAAGATTAATTAAAACACATTAGGCGAATACGTCCTCTCCTGGTAGAGCATCGACGTGTAACAACGTGTCTATAGTTAGTGAGTCTGTGCAAAAAGAAATGTTTTAAAAGTGCAAATCCTCGACACCTCCCGTTATAAATAAATTATCGCGCCTTGATGAACTTTTAGATAAAATGCATTTAGATAGAGATAATAGTGGGATGGTGATACGCAGAGAGAAAGAGAGAATGATAATGAGAGAGAGAGAAAGAGAGAGAGAAAGAGAGAGAGGGGTGGAGAGATTCTGCAAATTTACAAAAGAATTAAATCGCGACTCGACACCAAACTTATAGCTCGCTTAAACGAGATGAACACTTTGCACACGCAAGTCCTAATTCGAGAGCAATAAAAAAAAAGATACTCTCCTTCGAATCGTCCCAAGAGTACACACCTGAGTTAGAGATTAGAAAATGAAAACTGATAATCTAAGTATATTGATATACGACGTGAAGAAATGGTCGATTTCACGTAAAAAGAAAAAAGGAAAACAAATTTTAAAATACACTGCTCTGATCAGACACTCGGACACGGAGCGCAAATCTTGTTAACTATTGGCTCGCATTCTTTTGATACAGATCTGCATTGTTATTATTTATTATCGTTCTCGTTGTTATCACTGTTATCAATCTTTCGAGTCACGCACGAATTTGTCAGTCGTACCACGACCCGGGACGTTGAACTTCACTGCGTTGTAAATTGTTTAATCTTGGGTCGTGGATTATGAAATAATAATACATATCAAAATGCGAATGAGAAGTTATATCGTCGTGATTGTCTCGGTATGATAAATTCACGGTACAATTTCCTTAAGGTCCTTTCACAACAAAATCGGTCCTACTATTCATCTAGCAATAACAGAGTCCCATCGAGTCATGTCACTGCCCTATCCCTGGAGCATATCTGCCATTTTTCTAATGGTATTTCGCTAAGAACATGTACAAGGCTTACCTAGTCGCAAAAGGAAACAGGAATTAAAAAAGCAACTAGAAAAAATAAGAGCAGAGAGAATGAGATATGAGAAAAAAAAGAAAAAAACATGTCCGACGATTGTTTATACCGAAGCGAGACATTGTCGTTCAATGTAAATGACAAAGCAGCCTCGTTCTTCCTATTGTATCAAGAGAATGTCCAAGTCAAGATTTATGAAATTATTTATAATTATTGTCAAACGATATATTGTACACACAGAGACACACCTTGTATAGAAAAATATTGTATCAATAAAGTGTTAAACGGTTACCAAAAATAAGAAGATAAAAAAATGTAAAAGCTTCCATTCCTGATCCATATAGGGTGCGTTCCGATATTCGCTTAAAGCGCTGCGAGCATGGTTGTGTCTCATTCTATTGCATGTGAGTAAATAAGGACACAACGATAACCGCAGCGTTTTTAGTGAATATTGGAACGCACCCATAGTCGTACGGATAGATAGAATCTATGTGCAGCAGGATCGAGTTATTGTAATTATATAAACTCTTTATTACAAAGTGTGTAATATACATTTCGGTACAGGTACGCAATACTAATTCACAGCCTAGAGAAAGATTAGACAGTGTCGAATAAGGCGGTGATTAAAGAGAAATAATAGATCTTTATATTCGTTTGGTATTGGGCGATCGATCAAAAAATAAGAATTGATTCTCGTTACTCGTTCACTGTCTAAGCTCTCTCTAATCGCGCGAAGAAAAGTAATAATAACGTTTCTAATTCTCTTTCGACCTGTGCAGCATCGTCGAGATACAACGTGTTGGAAACGGCGCCTTGCAAAAGTACACGGCATTACATAATATACGACTATGTATAAAAAGAAAGTAAAAGCTTATCAAAAGTCTAAAAAAAAATGTATATAAATAAATCTTGCCGCCGGATGCTATTCCAACTTTCCAAGCAGATTCTGATCTTGGAACAGAAGTTCTATATTATTCGCAATGTAAAAGAAAAAGGCACCAAAGTCACGTCTCAGTATGAATCACTGTCGTTTCAGAGCTTCTATTGAGGAATGCACATTCTTATTTGGGATTAGACATTATTCTAAGAAAAAATTTGAATCTCCTCAGGAAGCTCCGAAACGGCAGTGTTGATGCGCAGTCGCGAATGTACAGTGAAAACGCGAATGCATAATGAAGTTGCGAATCCACAGTGAAGTTGCGAATGCACAGTGAAGTCGCGAATGCACAGTGAAGTCGCGAATGCACAAGGAAATCGCGAATCCACAATGAAGTCGCGAATCCACAGTGAAGACGCGAATGCATAATGAAGTTGCGAATCCACAGTGAAGTTGCGAATGCACAGTGAAGTCGCGAATGCACAGTGAAGT
>JARQST010000041.1:179051-213457 GCA_030142225.1 Pachycephus smyrnensis | reverse complement strand
CGCGAATGCACAAGGAAATCGCGAATCCACAATGAAGTCGCGAATGCACAGTGAAGACGCGAATGCATAATGAAGTCGCGAATCCACAGTAAAGTCGCGAATGCACACTGAAGTCGTAAACTGCACTTGCAGTTCTAAAGTAAATTCTTTCTCTTATTACCTCGAATAAGATAACGACTTATCAAAACTGATAAGAAATATCAATGGGACTCGATGAGAACAAATTTTAATAAATTTCCAAAAATTTCCTTCCGCTTCTACTTTACAATTTACAATCACGAAGAAAGGAGACAATTAATTGAATATCATCGATTCTTACCAGAAAGGAGATAAATTAATATACGGAATGATACGAAACTTATTAACTATCATTATTCGATTTACGATTTGATGCACAAATGAGATTTTTTTGTATATAAATGCCAAATAGAGAGGCAAATTGCATAAGAATTTCTGTATAACCGCTATACACCTAAGATGATAGCGTCGATCTTGATAGCTGCCAATCAATTTTAATTGATCAAACTATTAGCCAGCACCATTCCTGATCATTAGATTGCAGTATCATGCTCAATGAGCAATTTGAGAATAATTCATATTCTGGGTATATTATTATTAAAGTAAAGCGTTACATGTCCATTCGTTAATTAGGGACAGAAAGAGCCAAACCTAGTTAATTATTAATAATTCCTTTTGATTGCAACTGAATAGGATACCAAACCGAAAGGATAGACGTGAATGTATAATAATTATAAAGCAGCTACAGAGAAGCCCTTATTACGCAATTAAAGAGAGTGCCAGCACACGAACAACTAAGATATTCTATAAAGCAGGACTAGAACTCAAACAAGGACATACTTCCGGTCTGGAATCCTCTTTTCCTCTTTCTTCCATTTTTTAAATAAAAATATCCACCAAAGACTTACGACTACAATTTGTCCATAGTACCAGAATTATTTGTCTTACCCTCAAAAATATATAACATAAAATAGATTTAGGTTTCTTCGATTAAATTCATTGTCACGACCGTAGCGACGTAATTGCCCTTAAATGATCGTTATTTATGAAATAATATATCGTTGCGAATTTTTTTGGACTAGCATAATTATGAAAATCATACGAACGCGATACGTGTAACCAAGTATGCACCATCCATGTAGATTTACTTGACAGTATTGTCTGTGGACAGCAGTCGGGCTAAGTATCCGAAAGTGTCGTCAGGTCGGTTGATTTGGTTTCATCGTTATCCGAGAATGGCGTAACGACTTGCATATTGACAGATATGTACAAAGGATAAGTTAATTGTTTGTCGAGGGACATTATTTGTTGCTGAAACACATTACACGTGAACAATACAGGTCAGTAAGATTGAATAGATTTTATAGAAACAGGAAAAAGAAAATCATCAGATGAAAAACTCACGTCCTCATTTTTTTGCAAAGATATTCTGTGTATTCCCGAGTCTTGTATATGCTTGACTTGCCTTTGCTCGTCCAAGGAAATAAGAGATACTCTGTAAAGATGAAAAAGAATAGTTTAGATAGAGTTTCTTCGATACAAAGTTTAAGATATTTGTTATAGGTACGTACTTAATAATAATATTATGTTTGCTATGATTGGCTTTAAGGTGATCGGTGTCCAGTCTGTTATTTCTTTTGATCCTGAAGGTCGTGGTGTCCAGGTAGGCTACCAAGTCCAAACCAAAGTGGAAAGCTGTCCACCTCCAGATGTGTTGTCCAGCTTTGTCTACACACCTTCCGCACCTGAAGCACTCCCTGAAGAATTCTTCTTCGCTCATCTGTTTTGGCCTGTTACATAAGAGATTGAGGATTAGACTTTATTTTGGGGGTTTTTTGTATCATTCAGGTAGTTGATTAGGTACCTAGTGATTTTGAGTCGACAGGAAAACAGGGATGCAAGAACGGGAATGTTGCCCAGGAATCTAGGAGGTTAGATGATGTACTGGGTGACTGTATTTTGTTCGAGCAATTGAAATAACTTACCCTCTATCTCTTCGTGCATCTATACGTAACAAGTGTAACCATTGTTCCTTGTATGCATTGTGAAGCCAATCAGGGGGAATAAGATTATCGGAGTACAAAATTTTGACATCCTGATCGTGAAGAAGTAAATATTTCATTCTCAAGGCCTTAAAGGGTGCGGCAAATTCTTTGCCTTCGTCAGTTGCCAAAAATGGCTCCGTCCAACTGTGACTTTTAAAGTACGTGTCTATCTGCAGTGCATCCTCGTCATCGTGGACGTGAACAAACAGCCATACCCTCAGCATCATGTATATGCAGAATTCCGTCTGCATCACGACTAAGTTAGGGCTTGTGATCAATTCCACCATTAATTCTGGGGTGATCTCTTTTAAAAATGTTGGATGTAACCATCCGTAACCCAAAAGGTTTACTTCGAGCCATCTCCTGGCTGCAGTTCTTACTGTGGGCACACCGTAGGAGACAGCAGCATTGTAATAAGGAACTACAGTTTTGATATTCGTTGTCTCAATCATGATATCGGTACACTGGTCGATTAGGCCTTGTAATTGGAATAATGTTGCTGTCGCCAAAATGGAAACGACATCCTTTGGTTCCAAACTGAGCTCGTCATGGTAAAACGAGCCAAGAACTGTGAACAGAGCTGAAAGATATTTGGCAAAGTTAGTGATAACCATATTTGAACTGATATAATTATATTTTTTTTAATATAGTGAGATTGTTTAATGTGGGCAGAAGGTTTGTGGACATTGAATGTTATTTTTAAAGGGGCACTGGACTTGTTCATATGTGGGTGTATTGTGGTCATACGCCTACACTCAGAAACCACAATGACCGACTCCCATAGAAACTTTCTCTTTTATGTCCTGTTAAAAGAGTTAAACCTTTTATGGCGAGTGATTGGTAAATAGAAACTCGATTATCTCAAACTGCTTAGTTTAATTAAGGATTAACAAATTATTCTTACAGTCCTGTGTTATGTTTGGATCCGCTATTTCCACATTGATGATCTTTTCGTTTGCCTCTCTCCAAGAACCACAAAACATACTGGCAAAATAAGGGCTCTGTGAACATAGTTGATGAAATTTAATGATTTTATATTTTATGTAAAATAGTTAATGAATAATTTAAAAACAATTATTACTTGACTGATGTAGACTTTGTGTAACCGCCATGCTCTTCCAAGCATTAGAACAGTTACGTCACTGCCCTTTTCTTCTTGAAATAAAGTCTTATAAATATATTGTGCAGTTGTTAGTAATTTCCTTCTGAAAATAAATAATTAATTTGTTTAATCTCTAAATTACCTAAATTATCATAATAAAGTCTATCCTAATACAGTCCCACGGAAATATTTTACTACATTGTAACATAATTAACGATGTACTATCAATTTTTTCATATATCTTTTGTATACTGTAGCTATATATACACTGATGATGTGATGGTAAGTATGATGTCATCGCTATAGAAAAAAAGCTAGGCTCGAGTAAAATGTTTGAACACACACAAAGATAATGAAACATAATTATCCCTGGTACCATATAAAATTTATAAAATGGCATATTTTTAGAAACAGGAATGTATAAATAGTCTCATGAATATTTATAATATGTATTCCTCACAAGTCTCAATCTCTAATACATAGATATCTACAGACACAAGCTGAATGATGGCCATGTGCACGTAAAGTAGGTCACACTAAACATGGTGTTGGGATCCAATAAATAAATACCCTCAACCAAGTATAGACAAAAATACTTTCATCCTCAAATCGTCCTACCGGTATGTAACAAACAAATAGCTTGTATTCCCAGCAGGAAATGCTCGTCACACTGATGATCAAATAAGCAATAGTACGTGAAGTAAATTAATTGAAAAGTATATACAATTACCAGACAATATATCAACCCAAGAAGAATTTCAAAATAGCATATTGCTGACTAAAATTCACAGACAAAACCCCATGAGAAATTTTTCAATCAGACAAGTGTATAACACAGGATTATCTTGTTGACAAATATAATTCATACTCATGAGTCATACATCCTATGGAAAGTACTAAATATTGTCCACGTTCCTAGCCGAATTCGGTTCAAGGCCTGTGGACGCCAAATGCGAACAACAACAACAAAGAGCCACAGGTGCGCAGCAAAAAGAAAAAAACAAAGAAATCAAAGCGATGGCGTGTTTCTTTTCCTCGTTCTCACGGAGGCTAAGAAAAGTTTCATATAAGCCACTCACTTTTTCGGAGTCTGAAGCGTCTTGTCGATGAAGTCCGACTCCGAATCGGAGCCATCCTCCTCGATGCACTTTCGTTTGCGACCGCGATAAACGGAATTCACCGCGATGTTGGAAGCGGAGGCAATTCTGCTCACATAACTGCCCATCTTATGTAAATGAAGGCACGGGCGGTCACTGTATTTCCACTTGTTATTCAAGGTATTTTCTCGATTTTCGACATCCTCGGCTCAGCATAGTCGTGAAAAGCTACCGGAGACCGTCTGCAGCAAAATGTAAACATTTTGTGCAACCTGCGCACCACGGCGCAGCTGTTTCGCCCACACGGTCAGGGAGAAACGAAGGAAGACAGAGATAGAGCCGCGACATAATCCGTTCGACGTAATTCGAGAAATGCAGGGAAACTGACGGCAGCGCCATCTGGAGATGGAACTAATTTTTTCATAATTTTTCAATAACTGCAGCTGTACGCAATTGTTGTTTTTTTATTATTTCGTGATGGAAAAATTGGAGCGTATCTTTGATAAGTAAATTTATTTGTTTCTCCCTTATAATGTAACAGAAAGATCAGTTATTAAGACGTGGAACGAAATTTGAAAGGACTCCGGCGGAAATGAGAATGATTTACAAGCACGTATTTATGATTCTAATACTTGATACTGGTCTTCGTCGATTGTAATACTATATTTGCTGTCTGCTGAACGTAGATACATAAATATATATTGTAATTATAAAAAGAATATCCTTACTAACTGCACGTATAAAATACTTAAATTCAACAATGAGCAAGATCTGCAATAAGATACCAAAACTGTAGGACGATGCTGAAAACTCTCCATCTCGATAGAATGTCATTTTCTTTACACCGTATAAGGATCTAGGAACACGATCTTCTATTACACAGAGATTGTTAATATTTAATGACATTTAATTCTACGTATAAATATATATTTATCCTAACGCCAAGGATCTTGGTATCCTAATCGATAAGCATTTTGCATATGTTAAATGGTCGATGGAGGTATATTCTACAGTCTATGAAAAATAAATGTTTATTGGTTTCTTATTGGAGATCGACTCTTATTCCAATTACCATCTATCTAAGGAAATATCGTTGGTTTAAAGTAGAAATGATAGGATCAATTTAAGAAAGTGGACACTGGCAGTAGGTAGAGGCCACAAGCAGATCCTTCAATCATTTTCACTTTGTAACCGATGGTACCGTACCTGCCTGTATCTATAGAGTAACTAGAAAATATTATTATAAAATTACACGAAACAGTTATTCCATGTCTTTGCGATGGCCATAAAATCCATTGCGAAGATCATAATAAAGAAGCATACTCTCTTGCCAATTACTGATTTAAACATAGAAGGATAATTCTGAGTCCGATAAGTTTAACATTCAGGCAAACACGGTAGTAAAAATATACTATATCAGCCGTCGTATATATATATGTCTATATATATATATAAATACTAAATATATATCTCCTACAACACGTAAGACACTACGTATTAGTCTTTAGTCTACACTGTTCGTCCAATGTGGACCACGATTGTTAAGGCTTAGTTCATAGAAAACTACGGGAACGTTTATTTTCAACTTCTCACTGAGAAATTATGCTCGGAGTGGCAGAAAATGGCAGCTTTAAATTTAACTGACTGCAGGTAATTCATGAAGCCACAATATCAAGATATGTCAGCCGTACTAAGTTTGTTAGCATTCCTTCCAGTTGGCATGCGAACTCCAATGACAGGTAAGAATATTGTCATCGATTTGAAAAGAAATAAAGAACAAAACTTTTAATAATTAATTTTCTTTTTTAAACTTCTGCAGCTTTACGATTTTCTTGCATAGACGTGAAAAGTCTGTCTATTCGAATGTTCACCTGTGCGATCTACGTTAAACCCTTTTGTTTTTCATAAAGATGTAAAGAGTACTAAATATCATTGACTTTTTACTTCTCAGACTCGTCTGGATGATCCGTCTTAATATGATGCGTGAATGTATACTGTGTTGTGAAACGCTTTTTACAATATGGACATTGATACGGCATCACAGGATGAGCTGATCTCAAATGAGCGACAGCTAATTCGCGTAGAACAAACGGCGACTGACAGACGCCACAACGATATCTGAAATGAGAAAATAAATTAAAAAATCAGAATTAGAAACCCTGAGATATTAGGTTAATATAAAAGATTCATATACCCTCCAGGTGTTCTAATGAGCGTTCTTTTGACAGGCGTTGGTGTACTTTCTTCCTTAATTTCTACTTTAGGTTCAAGTGGCATTGATGTACCAGGGGATGATTCGGGAGAAAGTTTTGGCATCGATTCCATTCCTAGTTCCTTTTTTAATTCCTGCTTCTTCACTTGCATCTGTAGGAGTTCAAGGAAAAAATAAGTTAGTCTGACTCAACAGGAACTCCTGACGACGTCATCTTCCGGAGTACCCACCATAGCGTGAGCCTCTGTATGCACTCTCATATGAGAATTCCTGGATTGTGAATTCGTGAAAGTGGCACTGCACTTGGAACACTTATATTTGTTCTTCGTGGTACTGAACTGCGACTGAGATTTCTGCGAAGCGGATCTCTTACCGAACAATGGCTTCCCAGGACACTGATGGGCCATTAATGAGAATTCTTTGAAGAAAATCTTATTGCACTTCGGACAGTGATAGGTCTTATCAACAACGTGCGTAGCTACGTGTTCTTTGTGCTGTGCCTTATCCGTGAAGGTTTTATTGCACGTGGAACATGAATAGACCGTTAAATTTCCACGTTTGTGAGACACCTGAAACGGAGAGCAGTGTAATTTGCTCTTTGGCTCCAACAATTTTTTGTTCAATATCCTTGGATACTCACCTCGTGCCTGAGAAGCTGCCATTTTTCCTTAAAAGTCTTTTTGCACACACGACAACTGAAACTCTTGTACACGTAACTATCCGAGTGTGTCTGCAAGTGGGTCAACATCGTTGTGTGATCGCTGAACCATTGCGAACAGATACCACAGCGTGCTACGTTCTTTGATCCGCTGCTGTTCAATTGACTGTTACGTTTTGCAGATGGTTGACTGTCCATAGGAACGTCATTGTCTTCCACGATCTAGAGGATCGTTAAAAAAGGCAGAGGAATAATTGAAAATAGATTTAAAAAATAAGTAGGTTTACTAACAGTAAATTACCTCTGAATAAGTTCTGGTTCTTCCACGAGTTCTGGCTTCTCTAGCTTCCCTAGCTTCTCTTTCAGCATTCAGAGCTTCTTCCTGCTCTACACTAGCCATCACAGGAGTCATTACTGGCTGTTGATTATGCTCACTGAGTCTATGTGCTGCTAACCGTATAAAAAGTCCAAAAGAACGGCCACAGATTTCACACTTGTATTTTTTTGGCTCGTGAGTCCGCATGTGATTAGATAGCGCGCTCTGCTGCGTACATACCTGAAGCAAGGTCCAAATTTTTACATGAATATCAAAGGTTGCTTGGAAGACTGTAAATCAATTTAACCAAATGATTTTACTACCTTTCCACAGGTGGGACAAGTTAGTGATTTGACACATTCAGCAAAATGATCTCTTTTAAGCTCTCGCTGAAGCTCTTCTGGAGGAACTGAAAGTGTTGGTAGTATTGATTGCTGCGAAAGAGATTCTGGCTGATGAAGCATCTTGTGGGTTTCGTACGATTCCGCATTTGGAAAAAATCTATCGATAAGAATTATTGATTTGTATA
Source organism: Pachycephus smyrnensis (assembly GCA_030142225.1). Classification (NCBI taxonomy): domain Eukaryota; kingdom Metazoa; phylum Arthropoda; class Insecta; order Hymenoptera; family Cephidae; genus Pachycephus; species Pachycephus smyrnensis. Next base: position 205,480 of record JARQST010000041.1, on the reverse strand, counting down.
TTATTGATTTATATATTATCGATTTTAGGATTTTTAATCGAATTTAATACCTATTACAAAGTGGACACCAGGTATTGGAGCCAAGCACCGACGTGGTGGGTTGGTGATCACGTAGTCTGTGGTGTCGCAACATTTCCCAGCTAACGAATTCACGGTCGCACTGATTACATGATTTGAGGGACTTATCGAAGTCAAGAATGATCTTTAAGTGATCATTACCCTCATGTTTCGCAAGATCTTCGACTGTTTCGAAGACGGAGTTACACGTTTTGCACGTATATTTACGAGGACAGTTTAGATTCATGTGTTTCATTAAGCTCTCCTTTGTTCTGAATATTAAAGGAATAAATTTGTTGAAATTCATGCTGAATATATGTCAAAGATTCAAAGATAGAATTATAACATACCTATAATAATTATTACAGGGTGAACACCACCATTGGGAACTAAGACCAACTCTTGGTTTCAATTCTTTACGATCGTTCAATGTTAAACTACCTGTTAGCACTTGTTCTAATATGCTAGTTCGCTTCTCTTCCCTTTTGGTCTCTGATTCTGCATTTCGAGGATCATTTACACGATCCTCAAGCAGTATAATATTGTTATCTTCCATCGATCCTGTTTCGTCAAATATACTTCTCGATTTTCTCTCAAAATCAGGCGAATCCTCTGCTGCTATATCATCTTTGAGGATTGCATCTGTGGGTTCTTCTTTTATTTGTACCTCACATGGTAATTCTGGCAGAGGTTCGATATAACTATTCGATTGAACTGTTTCTATAAAATTGACTGGGGTCGAAGGACTTTCAATTGGCAGTGTTGCTGGTAAAGGGACCAATGGTGGCGGAGCTCTAGATTTCTCTTTGCACAGTTGTACCTAAAATGGAAGTCTTATCGATATAAGACTGAAACAAAGGTTCTTCCATTAAAGTACATCGTCAAAACACATACCTGACAAGGATCTGGAGAGTTCCTCATGGCATCCAAAAATATTTGCACCGATTCAGACTCCCTAAGTGCAAGTAGCTTTATATGCATGCTCTTATAAACGTTCAAGCAATACTCTCTAAATTCATATGCATCGTCTAATCTCGCTGCACAAAACTGACAAATTTGTTTAGGCAGTGGATCGGTTTTGTACACCATTACTGGTAGGCATGCTCGTAACTTCTGAGCAACCTTACGCTGAAGACCCTCTTCTCCAAATATAGGTAACATTTCACTTTTCTGCTCAGAGCAAAGTCTGCAACTATTCTCCCAGTTGTTTGCTAGAGCCATTTTGTAAGGTTATAAGCTCAAAATATTGTTTATGAAACTGCTGAACGTAGCGTTCAAATGTGGAAATCTTCGAGGACGTGGAACCCAAATTCCATCAATGAAAAAGGGGCCAGGACGCAACTAGGTTAGAGAACAAGTAGCAGGATTTACGCGAAGCAAAGCTAAGCTTGCTCAATCCTGATGGCATTTTCGTTAAGTCTCGTGCTCGGCCGCTTTGGCAAAGGCTATAAAGACTTCGCATTTTGCTAGACTAAACATTTTTCTCCATACTTTCACTTGGGCTCGACTCGTACAACCAAAGGCAGCCTTTAAAGTGTAACGACAATTGGAAAACCGGTTTTCGCAACGTAACACACGTTCTTCATACGTATATCACTTTTTTGAAAATTCAACTATACCTTCCAGTATACTATAGACACATTGGTTTAACCAAAACTGCATTGCTCCGTTCAGAAACAGCACACGTTTTTATAGATTTTTGACAGGAATCCTCAAACACTCGAAACAAGTTGCCATTTGCGGCTGTACTGCGAATTCGTTCGGATGCATTCACGGTTATAGCATATTCGTCGTAACTCCATTCTATCAAACCAGAAATTTCTTTCACGAAACCGTCCTATTTTCTTTCTTGAATATTGTTTCTTTATTATCGTGTCTGCCTCTCATTGCATGATATGAATTTTCCGAATTTTTGGTCAATTTATAAGACACTTATTTATCCAGAAAGTTGGTAATCTTATTGGTAATGCTCTTGTGGCTCCAATTTCAGCATCTACTGACAAGAATTTCAATTACTCTTATTCCTTGTTGGTGCTCCATATGGGTTGTTAGTTTTTTGGTTATATTTTGATTGCAAGCCGGTAATCATGACTGCAGGAGTAGAGGACGATATACAATTATTTATGAAACTTGGCTTGAGTGAACAGAAGGCTAAGGAGACACTCAAAAACCCTCAGGTCACTAAACATTTAAAATCTGCAATCACTGAGGTATGAGTTTAACCTATGAGACTTAGCATGTGTTATACTTATCAGGATGACTCAATTATTAATATTCTTTCATAAAGGCTGGTAAACACGGTGCCATTAATGCAGATATTGGAACCTTACTTTACCATCTTGCTTCTAAAATTAAGGTGCAAATTTCTGACAAGATACCGCTTGTAGCTGAGTATATAGCGCAGCAGAAATTGGATACTACACAAAGAGTGGATGCTGCCCTGGCATATCTTTTAAGTAATATTAAGGGACCTATAAATACTGTAGAATTTGAGAAGGCATGCGGTGTAGGAATTGTGATAACTCCCGAAGAGATCGAGCAAGAAGTTGAAAAGCTAATAAAGAAAAATAAAGATGAAATCATTGAGAAACGGTTCGTTAATGACTTTGGTACAGGAATTGGCTGTGTATTTAAAGTAGAATATCAAGGGGGATTATTGTAGGTACCGTTTTAATTGTGGACCACTGATGCAAGAAGTTCGTAATGTCTTGAAATGGGCTGATGGAAAGGCAGTGAAGAACGAAGTAGATGTACAATTGTTAGATCTGTTGGGTCCAAAAACTGATGCCGATTTAGCACCATTGCCCAAACAAGCTAAGCAACCAAAAGCCAAGGCAATTGAAAAGAAAGAAAATAAAAAAGATGGTATGGTATTTTCAATTGTTCATAAAAAAGAAATATTTAATTCATTTAAACAGTATCTTGATCCTGGATTCCACAGATGTTGATGATAATAAAGGAGGAGCTCAAACAATAAGTGAATTAATGAAGACGAAAGTGCACTTCCATAAACCTGGTGAAAATTACAAGACCGAGGGATACGTTGTCACTCCGAATACTCATCGTCTTCTTCAAGAGCATCTTAAAGTTACTGGTGGAAAAGTCAGGACCAGATTTCCACCCGAACCTAATGGAATTCTACACATTGGTCACGCCAAGGCTATTAATATTAACTTTGGGTATGAATTGTGCATGTCACGCATCCTAATGACAGAGAAAAGGAGATTAAAAACTCTTCGTCCATAGATATGCAGCAGCTTATGACGGCATCTGCTTCTTGCGTTACGACGATACAAATCCAGAAAAGGAGGAAGAGAAGTTTTTCACTGGAATACGAGAGATGGTCGAGTGGCTTGGTTACAAACCAGCAAAAATTACTCATTCTTCTGATTATTTTCAACAGCTATACGAATGGGCAGTTGCTTTAATAGAAAAGGGTTTAGCCTATGTATGCCATCAGACGAGTGATGAAATGAAAGGCTTCAATCCTCCTCCGAGCCCATGGAGAGAAAGACCTATAGCTGAAAGTCTGCAACTCTTCCAGGTTAGGAAACTTTTTTTTTCAATTAAACTTGTAAACTACAATACACTTTTCTCTCAGGATATGAAAAATGGTAAATTGGACGAAGGGGAGGCAACATTACGCATGAAACTCACTCTAGAAGAGGGTAAGCAGGATCCTGTTGCATACAGAATAAAGTATGCACCGCATCACAGGACTGGGGACCAATGGTGCATCTATCCTACATATGATTTCACGCACTGTCTTTGTGACAGTATCGAACACATTACTCATTCTCTTTGCACCAAGGAATTTCAATCTAGAAGATCCTCCTACTACTGGTTATGTAACGCCCTGGATGTCTACTGCCCAGTTCAGTGGGAATATGGTAGATTGAATGTGAGCTATACAGTTGTTTCCAAAAGAAAAATCGCTAAGTTGATAGACGAAGGTATCGTTACCGATTGGGATGATCCTAGGTATCCACATTTCATATCTATCTCTTAACTCGACCTTGCTCAAGCACCCAATTGTTAAAAGAATATAGCGCGTAGAGCATTGTGCTCACAATTTTCTCTTAATGAGAAAAACTGTGAGCATTTTGCTTATAGCGCGACGCCGAGTTAAAATACTTAAGCAATTATTTTTGTCTTGCAGACTGTTCACTCTGACGGCTTTACGTAGACGTGGTTTCCCACCTGAAGCCATTAATAATTTTTGTGCTCAAATGGGAGTAACTGGTGCTCAGGCTGTTGTCGATCCAGCTGTTTTGGAAGCTGCAGTGAGAGACGTTCTTAACGTTACAGCACCTCGAGTTATGGCTGTTCTTGATCCAATTAAAGTGACCATCAGTAACTATCCAAAAGATAAACCGACGAGTCTCACGGTACCAGATTTTCCAAATGAGCCAGAAAAGGGAAATCATCAAGTTATTTTTGATGAGGTCGTTTATATCGAGGCTTCTGACTTCAGAGAAGTAGGTGCTATTAACACCTTTCTATTTCCATTATCAATAAGTATTGATATCGATACATCTTCATGATACAGAATGATGAGAAGGGCTTCCGGAGGCTTACTCCAAACCAGTCAGTAGGTCTTAGGTATGCCGGAATGGTTATCACCCTTCAGTGTGTTGAAAAAGATGCTCGTGGAAATATTACAAACTTAGTTGTAAAACAGGAGCCAGTATCTGATAAGAATAAGCCTAAGGCATTTATACACTGGGTCTCTCAACCCACTTTAGCTTCTGTAAGACTCTACGAAAAGCTGTAAGTTATAAGGATGCTGGAACTCTGTATCGTTTTAACTTGCCTCCAAAGTATACACGTTTTAATTATAGATTTAAGCACAAGAATCCTGAAGACCCTAACGAAGTTCCTAATGGCTTTTTGAGCGACATTAATCCAGCCAGTAAGAAAGAAGTTGTTGGTTATGTGGATGCAAGTTTAGTGAAAGTGGCGAAGCCTTTAGCCAAATTTCAGTTTGAGAGAATTGGATTTTTCTCAGTCGACCTTGAGAGCAAACCAGACAGGGTATGTGTTTGGGAGAGAATAAATATTGTATTGTTTTATTACAGTTATTTTAATAAATTATTTTTACTGTTCAGCTGGTCTTCAATAGAACTGTTACGCTCAAGGAAGATGCTGGCAAGATATGAAAATGTGGAACTTAGAGGCATCGAAGTAGTTCGATGGTTAAAAAATTTATTTATGATTTGTAAGTTTTACAAGAGCGTGATTGTTTGATAAATACAAGTAAGTTTGTCGAGTATATAATTTTTGTTTGCTGTCAAATTTCCCACAGACCCATATAGTATAACTAAGAGTGTAAAGAAGTGCTTATAAAATACTAACACTCTTGACTTCTAATCGATGTTGGAAATACTTTTCAGTTCATTATGCAAGACTCGTAAGTAGGAACCATATATTTTATATTAATAAAAGCATCCTCACCGCCATATCGTTCTAAGACTTCTAAAGTCTCTTGTATCAGGTCTGCTGTATTTTCTCCCTTCTGTTGCGAGTAATCTATACCCTCCCCAAGATTCACTGAAATTAAGGAATAAATGTAATGGATTAATGACGAAGGCTAATGCAGTCTAGTTACTTATTAAAGTACCATTTCTATCCTTGAGTAAATTCAGCACTGGTAGAATTTGTCTGAAATAAGGAACTAGAGCTTCGCCAACACAGTCAGCTGAACGTACAAGTCTTTGCAAAGCTCTCATCGTGGTACAAATGGTTTCAGGTACCTTTGTATTCAGAGCACCTATTGAGTATAATCGACAAAACGTTATTAGGTCAATTCCCTTTTTTTATATCATAGCAAAATCTCAATCTTACCTTTTATGGGTATAATTAATTGGGGAACTACGGGAAGAATTTTTGGACCACCCTGGGCTAGCATATCTGATATTCCTTGTTCTACTAAAAATTTGTAAGGATGCTCGGTTTCTGTTAGTCCATCAAAGAACATGGGTAAATAATGATGAAAATCCAGATCCTCTATATTCACTTTCCACGTTATCTTTGGGCCAAAACCATCATTTTCTAAAGATATAGGAAAAACGCCACGATCGTAGAACTTTCTAAATGCCGACGGTTTAGGTGGTCGGGGTTTGTATAAACCACATCTAGGTGGTTTGGCGACCACCGTGTTATCCTAAATAAAAGTAGAATAACCTTTTATACTGATAAATGAGGAAGAAATCATTTACTTCATCATCAAAACCTACCTGCAAAGCTTGAATAGTAAATGCAGGTACCACTCTGGGCTTTCTTTTCCTATATTTAGGAATGTCTTTGCGGATTTCAGTCCAAAATTCTTGCTCGTTTACCATTTTTTAAATATTATTTTCCTCGGACAATGTTTTTCCTTTTGCTTCACGGTATTGCGAAAAAAACGCAAGAGGATCCTGTATTTCGCACAGTGAATCGTTCTTCCGAAAACACTTTTAAATAAATCATCACAGTTTTGTTAGCATGAGTCGAAGGCTGGTTAGGAAATGCGTGAGAGAATATAATTTAACTGAGAGCTATTTGAGGCTAAAACTATTGGATATTGGATAAAGTTAGATCAAACAATTCCTAACTCCTTGGCAACAGGTCATGGTTATGGATGTATGGATTAGCATGGGATTTTGATAACCCATAAGTATACAGTACGAGTCAAATAAAATGTGTATTTAAATAGTATTCTCTTATGTGTTAAAAAAATCACAAATGTACAATTATATAACAGTTAGATTCTTGTAGTCTTCTTGTGGAATTGAGGATCGTCGAATATTAATTTCCTCTTTTGTGGCTCGTCCTTCTCAGCTGTGTTCAATTATTAAGGAAAATATATAGTATATGATGATAACGAATAAGATTACTACATAGATGCAATTAATGGATGATTCAAATCATAGAAAAGGATATTTGTGAAGTAGTTTGAAGATTCCTGTTCCTACTGGAACTGGAATACCCATTATGATGGATTCAGACACACCGCAAATTGCATCCTTCTGCCCATAGTATGCTGCATCGAATAGATGATCAGCTGTTTTCTCAAACTGTTGATAAATTAATTTAATTAGAACCAGTATTATTTATTTAAATGAATCATTTATCAAGGAAAACAATATTACCGAAGCTAAATTTAATACAGATTCCTTCATTTTTGCCAGGCCCTGCCTGGTAATACCAAGCACTTCTCCTCTGCTCGTCATTAAATCAGCTACCAACATTGGATGACGCCTATCGATACTCATACCATGATTTTCCATAACTAATTTAATCTCTGTCATGATCGTTGCTCTTGCAGCTTCGATGCCCAGGGTTCTGAATACCTAAATAATTTCAAAATTGTACAACGAACCAAAGATACTACTATCTATCATTGTACCTCGATAGTATTATTTGAAGTTGTCTTGCATCCTAAAACTCCCATCGTAGCCATTACTTCTCGCATGTTGTCACCTTCTACAAAGAGTTTATATCTAGTTTTTCCACTAGAATCATCATTGTGAATAACTGCTCTGGCAACCGATGGCAAGCCCTAAGAAAATATCAAGATAACATCCGTTTTTCTGTCTATTAAAAGAACCTTACATTTTATAGGCTATTTTCTATTTACCTTAATAACAATGTTTGGTACAGTTTCTTTCAATTGCGTGAGAGCGTAATTTAAACTGTACTTTTGTTTACTAGGAGTGACAGTGATGATTGAATCTCCTCTGACATTCACCAATTTTGGATTTAATCGAAGCCTTGAGGTACAGATTCTGAAATATAAATACCACTACTAAAAATGATATTCTATCAAATTTCTTTTTTAGCAACTGAAATATTCTTACGAGTATCTAATGGAATTAACATCCACTTCCAGTTTCAATAATTTAATTCTATCCACATCTAGCTTTATTAACAGAAAACAGTCATCCGGCAGATACACTTCTTCGATATACTCAGTTACTTCTCCCAGTGTTGTTTTTTCTATTCTACCCTTGACTTGCCTCGCAAATTCAGGATCGGAATCATTTTCCTAAGAATATCATTAAGATCATTAAAACTCTTTACAATCATATCTATGTCCAGTTCACGTACCAGTGCTGCCGTGATAATGGGCGTACTAATTTTCGGATTGGCATTGATGATCTCCTTGATACGAGGTACACCCTGAGTAATATTCATAGAAGCGACACCAGCAAAGTGAAAAGTTTTCAAGGTCATCTGAGTACCAGGTTCACCAATACTCTGCGCCGCCAGTGCACCAACAGCTGTTCCAGGCTCAATCTTAGCTCTCATAAATTTTTCCTTACAAGTATGAATGAACTCAACTAACTGCGAGACAGTGAGACGTTCCAGTTGTAAAGTAACTGGCGAACTTGCTTCAAAATTTTGTCGCAGTCGTGCAATTCTTCGTGCCACAGACTTTAAGAATGTCCTAGAAAAATGCTCAGATAATAAGCACAGGAAGTTCTAATATTTATTCTATAACTATTCGTATCCTACTCACTCTAATTCCTGTTTAAATTCGTCGCTTAGACACGAATAATCATCCGAGTTCAAAAGTTCGCTAGTAGCTTTTATCACGCTTGCACCATCCAGAGGTTCTTCGTCTTTATATGGCGATTTTGCTCTTACGTGGTCCAGAACTCTTTTGTAATCTACTGGACAATCTTTGCCCTCCATGTAAGTAGGATCCAGCGCATCGCCACCGTATAGAACCTGAATGATATCACCTACAGAATTTCTAACAGTCATGTCGTAATGGAGGCAAAGATCTTCTAGACTCTTGACAAGTCTCCTCTGCATGTATCCAGTCTCTGCAGTTTTTACAGCCGTGTCGACAAGACCTTCCCTGCCGCCCATGGTATGAAAGAAAAATTCAGTGGGAGTAAGGCCGGAGTAAAATGAATTCTCAACAAAGCCTTTAGCTGCTGGGATCTTAGAGTGTCTTTCAAAATGAGGCAGAGCACGATCCTCAAATCCATTGGGTACACGATGACCACTAATGGCCTGTTGACCCACACAGGCTAGAAGAAAATTCCAATGAACTTATTGATCCTAGGATCAGTTTGATTGATACTTACCAATCATTTGAGAAATATTGATGAAACTTCCTTTACTACCCGATAAGGCCATTATCAGTGGACTGTTACTAGGATGAAGTTCTTTCAGACAAGCTTTACCAGCGTGATCACGGATCACTGAGAGTTCCCTGAGGATCATCGCCTCGAGTGTCTCCTCCTCGGTACAACCAGGTTGACAAACTAAACGACCTTGTTCCATTTGACGAATATACTCTGTACACTTGGAGTAGCTGAAAGTATAGAAATTATATTTTAATAGAGAACTTTCAATCGGATGCTTGTTAATATTGTACTTACCCTGCATTTAGAAGCTCTTGTTTCGCTTTAAGTAATCCTTGACCTGGTGTCACGTCTCCAATACCTATGGAGAAGCCTCTGTTCATTAGGTAGTAACTAGCAATCCTGGCCAAACGCCACATAGCAGTTGTCGCAGCATCCTCGCCCCAGTCTCGTAGAAGGACGTAGAAAATGTTTTGTTTTGAACCTGAACCTAGTGTAGACTTATCCATGGATCCTGCCAGGAGTTCGGAATTGCGGATGATAACAACTGAAATACATATTTTTGTTAAAATTTATCAGGCTTAGTCATATAAAAAGAATTATTCTTTTCTTTCACTTCGTACAGGAATCATTGATGCACAGTTCTTCGTTGCTGGTATACGCTCTACCCTTGGTCTTCAAGTTAGCCCTTATGTGACATTTCTCATTGGGTTTTAGAATTAAACTAAAAATTTGTTTCCCAGTCCACAGCTTGTATGGTTTCAGTATAGCTGGTGGCGGAAGTGTTATATTCATATTGGCATCCGGTCCAGCCAACAGACAACTGGCCAGTTGAGAAGCTTGAGATTTATTAAGGAACGTATCTTTCTGAGTTAGCAAATAACCACCAGTGATGAAATCCTGGGTCGCAGCAATCAGTAATTCTCCATTGCGTGGTGTAACTAGATTAGCTTTGTTCTAAAATAATGCCAATGATTAGATTGAGATTAGAATATTTCTTCAATCATACAAGTAATGCCCACTATTTACCCCCATAAGAACCAAGGCTTCTGCTCTGGCTTCTTCCGTTTGTGGTAAATGCAAATTCATTTCATCACCATCGAAATCAGCGTTGTAAGGGGTGCAGACACATTCATTAAATCTAAACGTCCTATGCTCCAGTACTTTAGCTTTGTGAGCCATTATACTAAGCTTGTGTAAAGATGGCTGACGATTAAATAATACAACGTCGTCATCCCGAAGATGTCTTTCAACGATATCCCCATACTGTAGAATGAAAAAATTAGAATCTCTCGATAATGCAAAACTTGGATTATTCACCAAGAAATTTTTGCAAGTTACCTGTAGATCTTGAGCAATCTTCTGCCGGTTACCATAACGTAGAAATTTCTTAAATTGAGTCTTGCCCTGCTGTACGAAATTCGCACCCGGATGAACATCCGGTCCGTTCTGTACCAATTTCCGCATCAATTCTATGTTTGAGGGATTCACTCTTTCTGGATATGTCAAAATCTTCGCCACGTGAATTGGCACGCCGACCTGAGAAACTCAAGGTCAATTTTTTGCCTCTATAGAACTGTTGATAATTGGATGCAATTGTTTACCTGCTCGATACGAAGATTTGGATCTGGAGAGATAACAGTTCTACTTGAAAAATCTACACGCTTCCCGGATAAGTTCCCACGAAATCGACCCTGCTTTCCCTTCAGTCTCTGAACTAAACCTCTGCCAGACTTTTTCGGCTGTGAAGCATTTTTTTTTTTTAGATAATGTTCTTGTAATTTCTTGGGTGAAAACTGTAGGTATTTCAAATTTATGATTAATTCTTTACCTGCATGTTTAATGGTATACCAGACATTTCACTGTTCATGTAGAGCGCACAGTGTAATTGCAGAAATTCCCAATCCTCATTATACATCTGTACTTTGGCTCCACTTTGTCTGTGCTTTTGTATCACGTCATTGATAAACACAATTTCGGATAACTTCATTGTGAGATTGTCCTCATTTGTACCAGCTTTCAAATCAGATACAACGCTTGGCCTTATGCAAATTGGTGGCACCGGAATTCGAGTTAATATTAAATCCTTCGGTAAAGCACAGTTTGGATTCATAAGAAGTAAAGGTATATCGCTTATTGGGATTCGTTCTAGGATGCCTTGTACCTAGGAAAAGCAGAGTGTTAAAATATTCTAATAGATTATTATGTATCGTAGTGTGTTGCATCGAGCTTTACCTCCAGTGGATTCAAAATATTAACTAGACCACTTTGTAAAATGCCTTCCAGCTGCTTGTTATCTTCCAGAACATTATTATATTCGGCTAGTTTTTGTTGTACTATGGTATCGATTTTTTTCTTAGCTTTATATTTTTCATGTACGATCTTCAGCAATCCAGCCTTTTTCACAGTGCCATTTAAATCTTTGCAATTGGGGCATACTGAAGTTTTCTTTGCCTTTTCCAGTATCTGTTTTCTTAATGCTTTACGGCTTAGGTAACCCAAATTGGGATTCAAGACACGAGTTAAGTAGTACTTTTTATCAGTCTCATTTAGCATAACATGTGAACATTTCTACAAAGGATGAAAAAGAATTACAGGTTTCTGTATTCAATTATGATTAATGATGAACAATGCCAATAAGGAAGTACCTTGCATATCGATTGTAAAATACAAATAACTGATCTGAAATATCCCACATGAAATACTGGTAACTCCAAGTCTATATATCCAAAATGACCAATACATTCGTTTAGAGACTTGCCGCAAGTTGTGCAGTTACTTGCATTGGAACACGTGCCCTATAGAATATAGCATGTATTAAAAATAAACGACATGACAAAATATAATTAAAAATTACCATTCTCTTATCGAGTACTCCATACTGAACAGGAGTGCGCTGACTATCTTGACTATATAGATTCTTTGCCACAACATGGATATGGGCCTGCCGTTCCATGTTGTGGCGACTGTCCACTCCGAAGGATACATGGGAGCTAATTTAAAAAGAAAAGAATATTATTCATACTTTATTCAACGTGTAACATACGAAAGAGAATTGCAAAGCATGGCCTCAATTAATATCATGCTCTGTCAATCATATACATCAATTATTAAATATAAATATTAAACAAATTGAATCCGGTACAGTTATAAATTAATGAAAAAATTCTTGATACATACATTTTACGAGCAACATCGGTTTCTCTGTACTGTTCTTTAACCATGATAAAGGTTATAATCTCTGCGCTGCAATACGATCTACATATACAACAAACTTTAAAATCCTAACAATAAATTGATTCGTGTTCATTCACGAATATCTGAAAGGTTTAATATTCGTTTCATAATTAACTACTTTTCGAATATCTATCTGTTACTGTCTTGTCGTATATTTCTGCACACACGTGTTTTTCTGACACGTGGTGCCATCTTTGTGCGTTATCAGGAGACGGTCATGTTGCACAAATTTGCATTGAAAAAAAATAAGAATTTCAATAAGAGGTCATTTTTGAAATTTCTTTTTACCCATGAATTCGATAGTAGTAAACAATGCAAAGATGCATATCGTGTATGAACGGCGTGTAAATATGAGAAGAAAAGGAATTTATACCATTAATTGATTTTAAGCGGCAAACTTTAGCAAAGGTGAGAACCCCTTGAAATACGCAACTAAATCAATTGCGCGCCAACATCGTTTTTATTCTCAAGCAAATATATGTTAATAATTGAACAGATTTGACGCTTATCTTCTACAGAGGATAAAGCGGCTAAAGTTGCCAGAAGAAATATATAATTGTGCTTCATTTGTGTACGGATAAAATGCCGAAGGTAGATCGACTTTAACACTTTTTATTAGGCTGCGTTTAACTGTTACCGTAGGTTATGGTATTTTGGCATGAATTCATTATATTTCTAGGATATCAGATCATACTTTACTACCGTTAATGCCAAGAAAGTTAGTACCAATGAAGAGCCAAGAAAAAATAGAAAACGTCGTGTCATATCTTCGGATGAGGATGAGCCGAAGAATTCACCATCTAAAAAAGCCAAGGTTTCAAATTTAACATGAGGATTGTGCGGGTGCACGTGGTATTTTTTTTTAATTTAGATAATTTTTATCAATGACAATGTTAACAGGTCAATAAGAAACGTAGCAGTCACCATACTCTCTCCGATTCGGATGAAGAAATAATCAATATAAAGAAACCAGCTTCTCTAATAAAATCACCTAATAAAGAGGACAATGAAAACAAAATTGTTTCTCCTGCTGCTGTCTTTGGCAATGCTCCTGTTAAGAGAGTGCCAGCTCCAAAAATTAAGAGGGTATAACATTTTGGAGTACAAATGAATTAAAATTGTATTACATGTGCCAATGAGATTGAATTATTTTTTCAAGGAAGAAAAACGTGAGGATTATGATGACGATGATTGTTTTAAGCAACTGGACACATCACAGATCGAGGAAGAGTATTTATCAAAGTTGGAAAAAGATAAGAAATTAGAGTTAGACGAGGATAAAATACAGAAGGAACATCACGTTATCTCTGAAACCCCATCACCTGCGCCTGCTATAAAGAAGGAAACCAAAGAAGAGAAAAGCTTAAATGGAAATAAAATCTCAAGTTCAGGTAGCAAGAAGGATTCTTCTCGACAGAAAAAAAGTAAATCTAGTAATTCCTCCATAGAGGATACATCGTTTGAACAAGAAAACAGTTTTAAATCTCAGGATCGCAAAAAAACACAAAGCAAAAATGCATCAAAAAGAACTAAAGGTATTTCTCAGATAGAAATTGAGAGAAAACGTAAAAAAAGTGAAAGCCCTAAAAAGGATAAATCATTGGATCCATACGAGGAAAGAATTGAAAAGAAGAAACAACACGTTGCCTTGTATCAACAGTATCTCAATAGAGGTGGTGCACGAAATCCAGGCTCCAAAAAAATACCTGAGGTATTTGCGTAAAACTATCATAAAGATATTTGAAGTCATCTAATAAAACTATTAGAAAAATATTTCTAAATTTTGCCGTAACATACAACTATTATTCGACAACAGGGTGCTGAGTATTGTCTAGCTGGATTAAGCTTTTTGATAACTGGTGTTTTGGATTCGTTGGAAAGAGAGGAAGCTGAAGAACTAATCAAGAAATATGGAGGCCGCATCTTACACTCAGTGTCGAAGAAAACTGATTATGTCATAGTGGGAGATCAACCAGGTCCTTCAAAATTAGAAAAGGTTGTTTAATTTGCTATTCAATTTTTACATTCATTTTAATTTTTTTATAAATAAATATATTATTTACCACCAACGTGTCTTGCAATTCTAGGCAAAAAGTTTGGGAGTCAAAGAAATATCAGAAGACGATCTGTTAGATTTGATTCGCACTCGACCAGCTGGAAAAGTGTCAGAAATAAAACAAACGCATCACAGAGCACGAAAAGATGAAAAATTATCGTCACCCGAGCCTGAACCTCCAAAACCAGGTCCGGAACGCTCACCTGTTAAGAAAGCCGCAAAAGAGAAAGATTTGGAAAACAAAAAGGAAGCAAAAATTGTAAATAATTCTGCAAGTAATTTAGGATCCACAATACTCACTCCCGATTCTACGCCAGAAGATATGACAACAACAGAGGTTTGTTATACAGTTTCAAAAGTGCTTCTACTGCACTTAACACAATTACTATATTACAAATTTCTTTAGTCACTTAGCAAAGGTGATGGACAAGCATTGGTTGAAAAGTACAGACCAACAACAATGAACAAAATTATTGGTCAACAAGGAGAGAAGAGTAACGCTAAGAAGTTATTAAATTGGCTGAAAAATTGGCATAAAAATCACAGCGGGAACGTTGCACATAAAAAGCCAAGTGAGTAGAATTAATAAAAGTTTCCTTTAACAAACTTTATTATTCCTTGACAAACTCTAACAGGTCCATGGGCGAAAAATGATGATGGAGCTTTCTTCAAAGCTGCTTTACTCTCTGGACCACCTGGTGTTGGAAAAACCACAACAGCCCAAGTGGTTTGCAAAGAATTGGGCTTGGATTTGTTAGAATACAATGCCTCCGATACAAGAAGTAAACGTTTATTAAAGGAAGGAGTTTCTGAGTTACTAAATAATACAACAATGAAAGGTTACTTCACCGGTGAGTATTATGTCAATTCGAATAAAGAATATATCAATAATCCATCTTCGCTAACTAATCTGTCATTAATACCTGATCTTGCAGGAGACCAAAAAGAAAAGCCAGCAGTCAAACACGTCCTCGTGATGGACGAAGTGGATGGAATGGCTGGTAATGAAGATCGAGGTGGCTTACAAGAATTGATTGCTTTGATAAAATCCACGGAAGTTCCAATTATTTGTATTTGTAACGACAGAAATCATCCAAAAATGAGAACCCTCGCAAATTACACTTACGATTTACGCTTCCACAAGCCCAATCACGCTCAAATCAAAGTAATAAAAGGATACTTACAAAGTATAGACTGCTGGATAATTAATAGAGCATCAATTAATAACGTGAATCTGTTTAATAAATTTCTAGGCAGCTATGCTATCCATGTGTCATAAAGAAAATATCAGTATAGACAAGGAGGAGCTGGACCGGTTGATAATAGCAACAAATCAAGATGTTCGACAAGTCATCAATCATTTAGCACTGCTTGCAGAAAATCCTCAGACTAAGAGCGAATCAGAAAATACTAAATCTAACAAGGACCTCAAATTAGGTCCTTGGGATGTAGTACGAAAAGTCTTTAGTGCTGAGGAACATAAGAATATGAGTATACACGACAAAAGCGACTTATTTTTCCATGATTATAATATAGCAGGATTATTTGTACAAGAGAATTATCTTTCTGTGGTACCCCAAGCTCCAAAGTAAGTAGATGCTGAATTAAGTCCCAAGTGTATTAACCGAATTTTCGGATAATTTAATGATTGCTTTAGGGTTGAGTTAATGGAAAGAGTTGCCAGAGCTGCTGACAGTTTAACAATCGGTGATGTTGTTGAGAAAAATATTCGTCAGTACAATTCATGGTCTCTGTTACCTGTGCAAGCTTGTTTCTCATCTGTAATACCAGGGACTGTCATGTCCGGTCGAATTACGTCACAAATTAATTTCCCATCTTGGCTGGGCCGCAATTCCAAACGTGGAAAATTTGATAGGTAAGATAAGAAATCTGGTATAATTTTTTTATTAATATTTCTATGACGCAGTCAATACGTATTATATGCATATATTTTTAGATTACAACAAGAAATAACTATTCATACGCGATTGGCTACTTCTGCCAGTAAAGAAGCTATTAATTTGGATTATTTAACTCATTTGAGAGATATCATAATTAAGCCATTGATCAACAATGGTATAGAGGGTGTAGAGTCGGCCGTGAAAGTCATGAATGATTATCATCTTATGAGGTAATATTTCAGTTACTAATTATACTTGCATGTGAATTCAAAAAATTAATTAAACTTATTATTTAGGGAAGACCTGGATTCTATATTAGAAATTTCTATGTGGCCAGGACAGCGAGATCCTATGCAGTCTGTCGACAGTAAAGTGAGTGATTTTAGTTCTTGGTTACAATTTGTCATATTAGTGCAAACAAGATCTTGTTATTGTATAATTTAATTAATACAGGTAAAAGCTGCTTTCACAAGAGCGTACAACAAGAGTTCAGTATTAACTCCTTACTCGATAAACAGTGGTACGATGAAGAAAAAAGGCAAAACTTCGCAGGACGATGAATATATGGAAGATGAGAATGAGGAGGGTGCACAGCTTTCTGAAGAAGACAATGAAGATGATCTAGATACAGATAAGATGATTAAGGTAATTATTCCTTCAAACTAATTATTCGAAATTGCATAAGCATGTCTATAAAATATCTAATCTATCGTATCATTCAGCCCAAAAAAGTAGCAGTATCCAAGAGGGCAGTATCCACAACCACAAATGAAGCAGGACCCAGCAAACGTGGGAAAGGTCGGGGCAGAGGTCGTGGCAGAGGAAAATAATGACAATTCTCAAAAAAAAAAATGGAATGTTATTTTTATTAAGAAGGTATGAATATTATAAATTTTCAGGAACAACTTAATAAGATTTAGTATAAGTCATTGATGTTTGTTATATATATAAATTGGCTGCGTATTTTCAGCAGCGCGCGATAGTAATAAACGCCTTGTATAATCATCACATTGCAAATAAGAATCAGTCATTTGCTTCGATTCAATTTTATCAAGTCGATCATTTTCAATTAGAGTTGGTTTCATTGGACTTTAATTCAGCTCGAGTCTTGACGCAACCTGTAAGAGATACGAGTATTTATAAAAATTACTAAGATTATAAATTAAGCTGCTCAGAATCTATTCTCTGTGTAAATGATATTCATTCATCCATTTAATCGAACAATAAAATATTTCTACTTGTATCCCAGCTTAATTGGCTACTGTACGTACGTTTATTAGTTGGTTTCCAACCAATGTACTCGTTAGTCTTTTGGTTCTCCGCTGTGAGCCATTCTGTCAATGGGTTGAAATATTCCAAAAGGCCGCTGGCATCCATTACCCTTTGACCTGAGATAAGCTCCATAGCATCCTGCCATGGTTTCGAAGAACCCAATTGGAGCATGGATCTAAAATAGGAAGTACTTTATTTTCATCTATACAAGATTCATTTAATTTTTCTCCCTTTCATTGTCTCCTTTCTTAAACGATAGAATAACTATCCATTTCATCACTCACCTAAGAAGTGCACCGGCTTCTGTACTCTGATAAATATCACACTGATGCAGTGGCTTGAGTGTTGGATTCTGCGGATCATATTGTCCAGCTCTTTCGCAGAGAGCTTTATGAAATTGGAATTGTATAACGAAGCTAACATAATATCTAATGTATTCGACATCAGCTACTATGTGGTATTTTGCACCAGGATCAAAGTCCTCTTCGGATCTGTCAACTGGTGGTTCTATACCTTGGTACTCCTCTGCAATATCCCACCTATTTTATCAACAAATAAACTTCGCTATAAACAAAACAAAGATATATAATAAGTTTTGTAATATTATTTACAGACCATTTGCAGTTGTATTCGTCAGGTTTTATCTTTCCTTGGAAAACACTCCAGCGCCATCGATCCATTGCATAAGCAAATGGTAGGAAGGCTATTTTTTCCAATCCCTTTACATACAAATTATTAATGATTGCTTCGGCATCCACTGAATCATCATCCAGCAATCCTATCTTCTTAAAGTGTCCTGGTGTTGAAGCACTCAATGCCATAACGTCACCTATAGCCTCATGGAATCCAGGATTAGCACCTTCTCTGTAAACTACTGGCTGATCCTTGTATTGCAAATAATATTCGATATGTCCCATCTCGTGATGAGCTGTCAGGAGATGATCCATAGTAACTCTGGTGCACTGTTTGATCCTGAAATCCTTGCCATCATAAAAGTCCCAAGCACTTGCGTGACAAACTATCTCACGATCAGTAGGTTTCTCTAAGATTGAATTCTTCCAGAAGAGATCTGGCATCCTGCTGAGATTTAGGGAGACAAAGAATTCTTCAGCGAGACGAAAAATCCTTGTGGCATTGTATCCTTGAAATATGAACATTGTAGAAGGTCTGGCTGAATATTATAAAATTTATTAATATTGATCATCGCCTGATGACTCACCTTGCTCTACCATTTTTGCAGTGACGTCTGGTACCTGCTTTCCCGGAAATGGGATTGAAATTTTACTGATACTTTGCCACTCTTGGGCCCACATGTTTCCCAAGAGATGGGCCGGTATGGGACCGTCCTTAGATACAATTTCTTCGCCATATTTTACTCTGAGTTGCCCTCTCACATAAGCGTGCAGTTGTAAGTAAAGAGGTTTCAATTGCTGCCAGAGAGCATCTTGAGATCATAAAGAAGTTAGATACCGGAAGTATTAAAGGATAACCTTAAAAACATGATTTCCTTACCAACTTGTTCTGGAAAATCATCAGCTTCATAATCCTTCAACCAATAATCAGCATAATTGGACAGATTATTCAATTGAGCAGCAGTGTTACTCAGCTCCACATATCTGGAGTATTGCGATTTGACTTTTTCACCGGAAGCCTTCCTCCATTCTACCCAAAGGTACTTAAGATGTTCCGGATCTTGACTACTCGCCAGGAGTTCCGTGATTTCCGGTTCAAGTGCAAGATCACATTTCTTTGGATTTTTATAGTCACAAATCTTTGCAGTACTGTATGTATTCTCCATACTGCTGACAATCTTTTCATGTTCCTCGTACATCTGAAACGATTCATTTTTCTTATGAAAACAGGATCTTTCTCAAATTTTAAAAGTCAAAAACGAAACACTTTTTATACCGCATCTGGCAAGACTGCCAATCCAGGTACGCTAAGTTTCTGGAAGCGTCTCCTAAGGTCAGGATCTGACAGATTCTGCCAAGGATATGCTGTGACCTGACGCCACATCTTCTTCACATAGTCAGCTGCTTGTAGGGACACGTTTATCTTAATTGCAAGATTTTCTTTGGTCAAATTCGACGCATAATTCCAGTCAGCTATTGTGGCCTTATTGTTCCACGATCCAGACTCCTTATCAATCTTATCCAACAGTTTCTTGGCATCCTTAAGTCTTGTTTGCTCCGGCGACTCCGTGGTCGGAGACGATTCCTCTGCACAAAATCCTACGACCAGAATAGCCGTGACCCCCAGGAGAATCCTGAAAACATCATTTACTTTATTACCAAATCAATCTCAAGGTTTGCACAGTTTGCCATTTCTCAGTGCATTCGCAATTTTGATAAATATTACAAATCCACCAGGCATTATCACCGACTCCACAGAAGAAAAATTTATTTACATACGACCTGGAATTTGCATCATGGTTAAGCATTCGCAGACACGTAGTTTCTTTTCTTTCAATTTTTTTTTTAATCGAACACTTGTCTCGCGTCATTCGCGCAATGACGTTATCTCTTTGTGATAACTTACAGAAATTATAATTTTTTTTTATATGTAAAAAAACAGATCTCCAATTATAGTTTTAAGGTTTTCGCGGTTATTTTTCAAATGGTTGCAATTGACTTCCGGGTTTGTACCAAATCTGAAAATTTTTTATTTGCCAAGGTTACGCAAACATTGCTCCAATACTATATAAGAGTATCTTCAAAGTCCTGATAAAGCACACTATAATGCTTGCGTAAACGTCAAGTTAAAACTTCCAGAGACGCGTCCAACCCGGAAGCCAATCATAACCAGATCTCCAATTACATACAACAGTCAAGTGCGGAGCAGTCATTTTATTTTTTTCTTTATATAATTAAAAAAAAAGTCTGATTCTATATCTTTCTCTGTGACACTCTTACGTAAAGACGTTTGCGTAAGTTTTCAGTCGACTCGAATCTTTCTCTGTTAAAGGATATATCGTTGGTTATATCCTTTCAAGTTTCTTATCTATAATCCCTTCATCTCTACGAGACGTTTCTGCGTTTGTTTATATCCGTATACAATGACGTAACGTGCAGGCAATTAAAAATGGCGTTATCAATATATTCCTGTTTAAAACGCGTGAAAAATACGCCGAGTTGCCATTTAGCTGCCTCTCAAGCAAACCAATTCAGCCACAAGACTGATTACACACCGATTACAGTAACATTGCAGAGTTAATTACTAATTAAGTTAATCAGTGAAAAATTAAATTTTGGAATATTCCTCTCTAAACAAAAAACACAGTCCGCATCCCTGAAAATTAATTTTATACAAAACTCAACGGGAGTGGTAATTAATCTGTTTCTAATTATAAATTTGTATTATAAATTATTCAATAATAAATAATCTTATTATTTATCAATTAACTATAAATACTCACACGCGCAACATGTTGCGGTCTGATCAAAGGGATTTTTGGATATCCTATATATATTCCTTTCTCCCTCTCAGCCAATAATTCTCTCTCTCTCTCTCCCTCGCCCTCGTATACTTCAATCTAAACACCGAATATTTTATAATGTTTTCGCGGCAACTACTTTATAAAGACTAGCAGCTACCAAGTGCTTCCCCAAGAATGGTCAGCTCTCCTTTATGCCTTCTCCCCACTCAGCCACTTTCTTCCCCCTTTCCTGTTCACTTTCTGTTCGACCGTATTGGTCCTTCTCTTGATCATTTCCCGATTTCATATATCCACCGTGTATAGTATACTTCCATATACACTCTACAACCTGATAGTATAGTAATAAGAATAAGCATATATAACTCCAAAAGAGACATGTACAGTCTACAACCTGATAGTATAGTAATAAGAATAAGCATATATAATTCCAACAGAAACATACCGATATTTAATTTTTTTCTTCTTTTAAAAATCCAATCGATCGAGATGAAATCATTGAGATCAATCAAGAATGAATGAAAATCTTTTTCAAGTGTACTGGCCTGTAAAAAAAATATCGTGCTCATTTTGATTTACGTTCGAGTGATCATTTGGGACGGAAGGACAATCATTGTTTTGCGCTACGATCCAACAACCTCGTATTAACGTAATCGACGTATGTCGCTGCATTTTATGTTTATGGAAAAATTTTGAAAGTTCATTCCCCACTTGTAATTGCTGCACGTAATAAATAATTGAACGAACACGCCGTTTGGGGGACCTTCCTGTCATTTATCACGTACAGGTATTGCAATTATTTTATCCTTAAGATTGTCAAGTCAATTGGAACGAGTTGACGACCGGACGATCGTCATTAAGCAGTGAGTTAAAATTTTATTTATACTGTACATACATCACTATATATATATATCCTTATAGTCTTCATAAAAGAAGAAGTAAACCTGTCAACTTAGATGTTAACTCACTTGCTGGTTAACTATATCTATATATATGCATACAAAGTGCATTTACTGTATTCTTATACAAGATGCATTTTATCACAGGGGTTCTCCATGCTGATGCATCTTCTACAGTCTTTTTTTTAATGGGATTATTAATAATGAAGTGATTGATAATTAGTACTTTACGATACTAGTGCGAAAATGTTTTTTCTGACGAGTCGAAGGCGAGTGTTGCAATCACACGAGTTTAGAAAAAATTTTATTTCACAACGTGCGAAAATGCAGTTGTACGCACGGAGTGAAATAAAGTACTATTTCGCACGAGTATCGTACAAAATTTTATTTCAGAACGTGCGAAAATGCAGTTGTATGCACGGAGTGAAATAAAGTACTATTTCGCACGAGTATCGTACAAAATTTTACTTCACAACGTGCGAAAATGCAGTACGCACGCGAAGCGTGCGTAAAACTGCATTTCTCGCACTTAGTGAAATAAAGAATTTTGTTGACTATGAAATAACACTTAAAAAATTGTATCCTTCACTTTTTACCGCTGACAATCCTTATTTGGATGACTTTGAAAGAAGTTCATAGCAATTAAAATACAGTCGAATCATTCAGCGAATGTCTGTTATTAATGACTGTACAGTTTTAGGTGTTAATTGAACTTTACATAAGTAGATAGACAGAATCTAGTGTATTAGTAATAATTGATTGATTAAATCCTTTGGCCTTTTGTATCTCTATGGGAATTGACGTGTTAGCTATATTTATATATTTTTTCATTTGATTAATTCGTTAACGCCGACAAAGTTCGTTGGGTTCTAAACCGTAGTGGTGTAGCTGTAAATACTTAATTCTTGTACTCCACTTCTAAAATGGTTGGCTGAGCCTCAAGGGGGAACATTTCAGAAGAGATAAACCGTAATACACAGAGAAACTATATCGTGCGTACCTTTTTGGTTGGCGGACCGTTTAAGAGGCTTGCGTGGAGGCAGAGTTTATTATAAACCAACGAAGAAGCAGAGCTGATACGTGGTGAAGCAGCCACGAGGATAATTTCGGCATCAACAGCCAGGAAATTCTTACCAAAAATGTCCTGAACGTATCCGATGAAATATTTCGAAACGTTCAAACCGTTTTTTCGAACGTTGATCGTCCAAGATTTTGAGGTTAACCTAAAAAGTTTGACGTGCGAATTTGAGTACGATTAATATTTTTTAAGAGTTATCTTTCAAAAGGTAACGGTTATTTTTCGCAATTTACGTTCGTATATACTCCGTTGGAGTCCGGGAATAGAAAAGATGGCCGACGGTTGTCAACTGCAGATATCTTAGAGATCACGCGAGATAAGAGACAGGCTACGTTTCCATCGAAGTCGATGCCCTTTCTTGGGGCAATGGCCGATCTCTCCACCTTCAGATATCCTCTTGAATAAAATATTATCATTTACAAGCAGTCATCGACGATCCTGAAGACTTGGTGACTCGGGGAGTGCCGTTTATCTTAGCGTGTAATCTTGACGGAGCATTTACCTGGATAAAACCAGGTTGCAACTGAATAAACCAAGGAAATACATGTTGTTTTCTAAAGTAACTATTATCCATGTCCGTTATCTCGATGGCTTTGAGTGACGTCACGGAATTTCCCATTATCAATATTTGTAATTAATCGAAAAATGAGGTTAAATCAATCTTTCACTTAACCAACGCGTAATTTCATGGTTATAATAATGAAAATAATTTGTTTAAGACTTGATTCTGCAGTTTCTATATGACTATCGAAAGTAACGTCAAGGCCTTAACGTTTCTTTGTTCTTGAATCGCCGCCATTAATGACCCCGTTCTCGAGTATTACATATGGATGTGCTTACAGTTTCGGCGACCAGTTTTGCATTCCTGATCAATTACATTTGTCCTTGTAAGACCGGTGTCATCCGATCAACTTGATTCTGGCGATGACTTCTTTTTTATTAGTATTTTATTTCTTTCGCATTAACCATTCTCTACGTATCACCTATTTTCCTTGGACTGAATTCTCCATCATTCTTCGTCTTACAACCGACTATTGTCAGTCGCACGAATCAATGTAAAAAGTCATTTAATCGTTAGGCATGGTCGCCTTAAGCCGCATGATTATGCGTCTTATCGTTCTGTACGTTCAGAATTTCAATACAGTGTCTTATGGCTTATTTGGCAATGTCTTTATCAGACCTCCGCTACCTGTAGATTGCTTGTGTTATATTGGAAAAGACTAAAATATCTATCTTCCTCCATTTTTGAAAGACAGTTCGGATTCACGTGTAGGACGTATGAATCATTGGGCAAACTGGGATCCTGCCGAGATGCTAGAGTTTGTAAACAGCGAGATGAGAGGGAAAACAAAAAAAAAGGTTAGCAAGTAATTTTTACAAGCAGAATATGTACTCGAACCTATTATTTTCCCAGAACAAGGTAAACATGAGATTTCCCTCTTTTTCATAAGTTTTCTATATTATTACGTAAACGTCCTTGTAGCATTAGTTCTTATCGCCAATGTCTTTAGTTACGATTAACGTCTGTTTATATTGGCGTCTAATATCTTAATTGATAAATTATCATCAGTAATTAATTTTTTGCAAAACCTTAAAAATGACCTCAATAACTTTCCTTTGTACTTCTCGACAGAGATCAGTGTCTGAAAGCGACGAAAGGATTGGACTGTGATGATACTGAAATGACCCAGGTAAAAGTCATTAGCAGTTCGTTAGTCATTGAAAATGAAAGGGGCAAGGAGTGAAGGTAAATGCGAAGTAAAAGAAATTGAGTTTAAACAAGAGGCCGATAGACGCTGACGAAGAGGAGGAAGAAGAGGAAGAATAAGAAAAGGATGAATAAGACGAAGATGAAGTAGCGGGGGAGGATGGAGGCGCATAGTTTCGCGCGACGGCGCCCTCGGCGTCTATTCAGGGGCGTCCAATGGGCGTCTTACCAAAGCTCACGGGTATCCCAATATTTTCGAGCTTTTTCGTGCTTCCCGAACTGGCGGGCGTGGGCCATTCGCGTGGGCAGAACCTTTGGCCAGCCCTGGAGCGTCGCCGTGCCCATGTTGGGTAGCGTCGGCTCGTGAGCGGACGTTATATCTGGCGTCGCGACGCTTCCAGACCTCAGCCGCTCCGCAGCCGCCCGCCGATTCACAACCCACCCCCCACGGTTAGTACTCCTTCAGGGCAAGCATAGAATCCTGACTGTCGTATACTTGTCTTAAAAATTTTCTAATCTGGTTATTACACTTTTTCATTGAATTTTTGAACCCTTCGATTCTATGTAAGCAAAATTTTCTGGGATTTTTCAAATTTCAAATTGTTGAAAAAAAAACGTTTAATTATTAAATAGAGATAGGGCTGATATTTTTTAATACTCTTGTTACTCAGTTTGATCCAAAAGTTTTTATTTTTATTATCAATTGATCTTATTCTATGTATGCTTCTTTACCTTAATTCCGATACCAAGTACCCATCCTGTCCGGGATGCATCATTTTTGGTTGCCTGCAAGCAGTAACGAGATAAAGTGATCGACACTGCCGGTATCTGGGGATATTTCGGAATTCATGGACATTTTCGGAAACAGTGATTTTTTTTTGGAAATTGTGAACTATCGTGTGCTGGGGAATACGGAAACATTGGAGAACTGTGAAAATGCCTGGGGCACAGTTTTTTCTTTGTGGATTTTGTAGATTTTCTCATAATTTGAATCTTTCGTTACTACGTTTTGAATGTTTACTGTATTTTGGAAGATTTGCTGATATTTGTTATCTCGAAGGGATTATTTCTTTTGGACTGATTTTGAGGATACCTTTTTGCTGAAAAATAGAGATAATGCATTAATATACAAATGCTCATACATTCTTGTCAGTCTGAAAAGATAACGACAGAAACAAAATTACAAAAAATGAAAAATTGTAGATGATAAAAAGAATACAGCAACGCTGAAAGATGTAGAAACTGTAATTTTTTACTAAAATTTCGAATTCTAATGATCTCGTAATTTCTGTTTTCCACGTTACGTGATTTCGAAAAATATGAAATCGATGATCTAACTCTGCATAACGAAAACGAATATTTTAGACTGAACCAAAAAGCGCAGTGATGACGGACATTATTTTCTTTTACAGAGACATTAAAAAGCTAACAAGATGTGTGACGACGAAGTAGCAGCTCTGGTCGTGGACAATGGTTCCGGTATGTGCAAGGCCGGTTTCGCCGGAGACGACGCTCCCCGCGCCGTCTTCCCATCCATCGTCGGTCGCCCCCGTCACCAGGGTGTGATGGTCGGTATGGGACAGAAGGACTCCTACGTCGGTGATGAAGCCCAGAGCAAGAGAGGTATCCTCACCCTGAAGTACCCCATTGAGCACGGAATCATCACCAACTGGGATGATATGGAGAAGATCTGGCACCACACCTTCTACAA